>JAKSZP010013838.1:0-40011 GCA_022478985.1 Massospora cicadina
TTTTGTAGGAATCCAGCTGGTTGGTTCTCGCTGGTACTAACGCCACTGGATCCCACAAAAGAATCTATAATTTTGATAAATATAAACTAATAAAAAACTTGGTTTTTAGAATTTTTATCAGTAAAAATGGGGTAAAAAGGAAAAACGATCCGCCCAATACTTGATCATTCAATATTTAAAGTATTTGGAGGGTTGAGGGGAATTCAAAGATAAGTTTGGAATAGCGTAGCTTAGTTATGAATTAGGTAAAATGGGGGAACAGAATATGGGAACTTGAGATATTCACTTCACAATAACGGAACATTAGAATGGGAACCATAATTGGCCAAAAAACCCATAAAGTAACAATTGCATGAACTTCAGCCAATCCCTGTTTGAGAAATTTTCTTCACCTTGGGGAACCCCCGCCAACTCTATAAAAAGGGGGGTCCTCATGTAGGTGCGTTGAAGGACTTGGTGGTGAGTGGGGGAGTGCCTTCCAATAGTTGCCCAAGGTCCGTTGGGTGGTCAGAGTAATTTGACCAATTGATTTTTTTGGTTATTGATGTGCAGGTTGTAAAATGTTGTTTCCTCATTTAAAGGGGTTCCACCATGAATTGACCAAAGTCTTTTGGCCAATTCCATCGACATTATTATTAAATTTATTACTAAAATCATTCTTACCAACTTCAGAAAATCGCAAATGGCTGAAAATTTCCCATTTCAGCTGAATTTGACCTAAAACAGCCTTCTTTTTCAGCTGAGAGGGCAATTGTCTGAAAAGGCTATTGCCTCATATTTTATAAGTTTATTGGATTTATTTTGCAGACCAACAATCTACATATTGTTTATCCATTGCTCAGTGAGCTCAACCATGTGCAACCCTTCTGGCAAATATCAACCATATCACCAAATTTATAACTGTTGTGCTCACTACAGGGGCCTATTGATCAACACACTAAGAAATCCTATCTTTGCCAAGAAATGGTGCGACAGGCTCATCTTGAGGGGATACTACCCCAGTTTATTGAGTTATCCCAATATGCGGAACTAAACATGTTCTGGATATACCACTTCAGATGCAAAAAATTCTTTTCCAGGAAAATAAGGGTATAGTGGATCAGCTTGAAAAGGCCTTTCACCAACTACACCTGGTTGGTTGCCAAGCCAGCCAACTTTCCAATTGCTTGGATGGCACTACAGAGCGGCTACACTTTTTAGAGTGTAAACTGAATAGTGTCGCTGGAGAGGGAGAGGTCTGCCAATAACAAGCTGCCCTTGTTTAACTGAAACGAAAACATACATGGATTTTGTAAGTGGTTGAATTTGCAGTAGAGAGGGCTTCAGATTGGCATAAGTCTAAACTGTTGTTGTTTACTCTGGATGTAGAGAGTACAGACCAAGTTATATGTTACCTCAATAATAGCACTGCAACATATCAGGAGGTGAAGTAATTTGTGCTCCATCTGTTTTGGGGTATGACAAAGATGGCAAACGCAAGGCAGACTTTTTAACAATACAAATCTCAACGGAACAAGTATTCAGTGGAGTTTGCAGAGCAATTCACAACTGAGGTTCACATGTTAGTGGGAGCATATATTTTTACCAACAAGGATGTGAGCATAGCGATGACAGCAGCTGTTAATCCATATCAAGAGATGTATAATTCTATTTTTCCGCATCTTCATGCAGATCCGGAAAAATTGAAAATTAGCAACTATTTACACCAATTATCCATCACTTTTGAATGCTCCCAACTTGGAACAAAAAGACCCTGCGCCAAATACTAAATCCTCTTTGGGAAATAGACAACAATGCTTCAGCTATAATCCGTTGGCTAATACAAGGGCACTCAACCCTTTGGCAGTTCCTTTCCACCCTATCTATGGGCACCTGACTCTTCCTTGGTCAAATTAAAATCCCTCAGTTACTTTCCAAACTGGGTTTTTGGGGCACTGCAGATGCGTGAGCCATATACTAACGCCTGCTTCTCTTGCAGCTGAAGAGGTAATTATGCAGCTAACTTCCCTGGTAAACCGCGTGCCTATGCATTACCACCAGCCCTGACTGAACAGAAAAAAGTTCAAGCGGAGTAGAGATGGGATGCTTAACCTCCGCTGATCCAAATTTATATGTCCCTGATAATTCTAACAAGTCCCTCTGTTTTGGTCTCAGTACTCAAACCAACAATTTATTATATCAACAAACCCTCAGTGATGCCCCAGACTTCCCTCTGGAGGGAGACAGGACGAATACAGACTCAGAATTTCAACAAGATGTACAAAAGCCATACACCTAGAAAATCCTTGAACAAAACAGAAAAATTTGAAAACAGACCCTCAACGGTTGACCGCCCTAGTGGGGGTGAACGTTGCAATTCTGGCAGAGAAGATTGCCTAGGAATATCCTCAAGTTGGTGTCAGTATTATTACTTTTTTTTAACAGAAAGCCCTTGGATGTGCGTGTGATAACCACCAACGATTCTTCCTATTCAGAGTGTACATACTGTGATATTTTTGTAGAAAATACAAAAATCAAAGCAATTTTAGATAATGACGCTCTAGTTAATATAATATCCACCAAACTTGTGGCTAAGCTTCCGCTGAAGCCTGATGTGGAACATTGAGTAGTGTACAGGACAGTGGGGGTGCAGAGCACTGTGTCAGAGGGCGCTTACAGCGCGTTGCCTTTGAGGTTTGGTTTGGTCAGTGTATTCACCCCGGTGGTGGTTCTGCCTAATAATTATTACAACATGCTGATTGGGGCTGCATTCATACGGCAATTTGGGGCAGTGGTCAATATGGAGGAAGAAACATTTAGTATTCTGGGGCAACGGATTCTCATCTATTTCACCTCCAACAGAGTCCCAAAGGACCCCATCCGCTCCAGTCAAAAAATTTCAATTATGGCAACGGTGTGATTCCTGTTTGCTATTGGTGGATGAAGCGGAAGACCAGAGCTCTTCCTAACCAGATTTATGAGTATAATGGTATTCCACTATGTGCTGCAACCACCTTAAGTATACCTTCCAGGAATAAGGTCATAGTAGGGACAGAGCCTGAAATAGAAATCCCCAAAGGTCTATATGGTGAAATTATGGGGCCCTGCCAGCAATTGCAGCTTAAACCCCATGTGGCTCCTGGACTACTGTTACCAGGGCATGGTAAAGTGAAGGTATTATTAGCAAACCTACAGGATGAGCCTACGATGGTTAAAGGCACCAAGTGGTGGCTTTTCTGCACCTGACTTCTATTGATGAGATTCACCATATATAAGAACTTTGGGTCTTGAGAAAACCTCAGCTTACCAGTAAAAGACTCATCTGGCATAATAACCGTGGTTTCACGTGAGGCTCTAACTGGGCTGTTGGAAGAACAGAAAGATCAGGCAATGGCCCTGTTTGCAAAATAGCAGGCATTTTTGCTTCTGATGACCATGATTTGGGTTGCACATGTGGAGTTGTACATCAGGTAGATACAGGAGATCACCCTCCCATTCAGTCATGGCCTATCTGTTTCTCCAAAGCTGTGGAAGAAGTTGTATCTGAGGAGGTAGATAAATCTCTTAAAAAAGGGATGTTAGATCCATCAAAGAGTCCCTGAGAGTTGCTAGTACTAATTGTTAAGAAGAAGGATGGCACCAACCAAGTAGTAATTGACTACCAGAAGCTTAACAACATTAGAAAAAAGATTTGTATCCGCTTCCATGAATTGATGACGCTTTAGATCGGCTGGGAGGTGCCAACTATTTTTTCTGCCATTGACTTGATATCAGGATACTGGAAAATTGAGTTGCCTGTGGTGGAACAGGAGAAATGCGCCATAATCACCTCTAAAGGGTTTTCTTAAACTACGGTTATGCCTTAGGGTTATGTAACGCCCCAGCTACATTACATCGGGCTATGGACACTATCTTAGGTGACTTGAAGCTGACCTGCATACTATTTTAAATCGATAATATCAATTTATTCTTGCAGACATTCACAGAGCATCTTGACCACTTGGAACAAGCGTTCAGCCAACTTGCTAAAGCCAACATAAAAATTAAACACCTAAAGACTAACTTTTTAAGGAGCAATTGGTATATTTGGGTTTGTGGTAAACTCCTAAGGGCTTAACCTCAGTTGGAAAGTGTGGAAGCTATCTGCAAGAGGCTCAGCCAGGTAACAAGCGGGATATTCAGGTGTTTCTTGGAATGGTCAATTACTACCAGTGGTTAATTCTTAACTTCGTCTGTATTGGGGCACCGCTCTTTGAGTTATTGAAGAAAAACTCCACCTTTGACTGGACTGAACGTTGTCAAAACTCCTTTGATGACTTGTGGACCACGTTGGCTAGCGCGCCAGTTTTGCAATACCCTAATTTTGAAAAGGAATTTATTGTGCAAATGGATGCTTCACTTTCTGATGTAGGGGCAGTATTATCCCAGTAGGACGATGATGGGTGGAGCACCCTTTTGCATTTTGTAGCCAAAGCTTAAATTGCCATGAACAAAATTAACCTGTGACCAAGCGGGAGTGCTTAGCGGTGATATATGCATGTAAACATCTTCAGATATACCTCCACAGAGTAAGATTCGATGTGGTAACAGATCATGAATCCTTTCATTGGTTGCAGAATCTTAGGGAACCTGAAGGGCTGCTTGCGCAATGGTCACTAAATCTATAAGCTTATGTATTTGAGATAGTACACTGACTGAAGGCTAAACATTAGAACGCAGATTGTCTCTCACAATTACCTACAGTCACAGTTATGGCAGATTTAGCAGACATAATGTATGAGAAGATGGTTGTTGGCCAATACCATGACGAGCCGCCACAGGTGATCAAAGCGCTGAATGGTCTTAGATGTGACACCTTCTTGTGCCATGGGGAACTATATAAGAAAGTTGGGGATTTGACGCTGAGTTTCTATACCTTTCGCCAGACCATCAATCATTTGGGATGCACACAAGGCGGTAGGTTATGGAGGATTAAGGAAAACATTGGAGTTTTTGCAACCACGTTACTATTAAGAGAGCATGCACTTGATGTGCTCAAGACAATTACTTGCTGTCACCAGTGTCAAGTGGAGAAACCATTCCACAAGAAACTACCTACCAGCTGGCTAAGCCCCTTTTCAATTGGCACACTGTTTTCCTTGATGTGGTGGGGCCTCTGTCAACTGGGGCGAACCACTCCAAGTATATACTAGTAGTGATAGATCACTTGGCCAGGTGGGGGGAAGCAAGAGCAATCAACGATCTAAGGGCTGTTACCGTCGCCAAGTTCATTATGGAGTATGTCATACAGCAACATGGCTGTCTCAAGTTTATTCTCACAGATAACAGGACAAAGTTTATGTTGCATATCATTCCTAAGTTGAATGAACTAATGAAAATCCGCGGGGTCTTGACTACACCATACCACCCTGAATCTAATGGGATGGTTGAGCGGGTTAATGGAACATTGGTGAACATTCACCACAAGTTTGTAAAAGATTGCCCCTTGGAATGGAGTACGCTCTTATCCACCGCCATCTTTGCTTATAATACTGGCTATCATGTTTAGTGGGAAAAGTCCCTTCCAATTGCTTTATGCAGAGACATCCAACTTTGCAAAAATTGCTTTATTTCTGTGTGGAGGACACTGGCGGAGTAGAGCTGCAGCGCTATCTGACTAACTTAACAAAATGCTGATAAAACTTCATACTGAAGCTTATTCCACCAGTTTAATCAAGAAGATTCGTGATCAGGCAGCTGACCAATGTAGATGTAGCAGATTCCCACAGTTTGTTATAGGAAATTATGGCTTTTTCATGACCAACATAGTTTTGAAAGGAAGAACAAGCTCGCCAACATATGGACTGGACCATTAGAGATATTTGAGAAGACTGTAATTGATGCCTGCACCATTAAGGAACCCACAGGTGGTTGAATTGTTGAGCAATTACACACTAAGTTCCTTCAGCCTTATAAACAATAAGGGAATTATTATCCAGTCAAAGGGGGGAGTGTAATTTCAAGAAATTGATATGACTAGCTGATAGCCATAATTATTTTGACAGATTGTATTTAAATTTCTGAAGGGTGCTTTGAACTTGGATAGTCAATATGTCAACTTGAATTAAGTCAATAGAAATGATATTAGATTAGCAAATAGAGTAGATTCGTTGGAGCCTCAATGATGAGGCGGAACCAACAAGTTCTGGTAAATGATTCATAGCTAAGCCAAAGGGTTGGAACTGACCAAAGCGATGATTATAAGTGAGATGGGAAGAGAATAATGGAGTTCTGTTTTGAGAGATAATCTGGCTGGGAAAGTGAGGTATAAAGAGTCTGAATGAAGTGAAAACAGAAAGAGTTTGCTAGTTATATTAATATAAATAAAGTAGTGTGATTAGGGCAATTGCCTCATATTTTAAAATTTTACTAAATACATTATGTGGACCAACAAATACAAATTGTTTGTCCGTTGCTCAGTGGGCTCAACCAAGTGCAACCCTTCCAGCGAATATTAGCCATATCAACAAATTTTTAACAGGGTTGCTCCCCAGGACTTACAATAAAGTAGTGGTTTTGATAGGCCTTAAACCCAACTCTACTTAAAAGAAATTGATCAATTTTGTTTAAAATTTAGGCTTATATTCCCAATTATCTTACAACAAATTAAAATATGACGCCATAGTCTAAATCAGTTAAGGCCATGTAAGAGATCCCATAAGCGTCTTAATAGTATATCACTAATAGTAACTAAGTTTAAGCTTTTTTATAACCACCATATAGTAATCTTATATTTAGATTTTATAAGCTTAAATCATCTATTATATCATCGAGGAATTTACTATATAAAAAGTGTCACACAATCCAAATTGATGTAATTAATAAACATAAACACATTGGCACTTCAATGGTCAAATCTTTAAGGGTCCCAGCTGCAGCTGTTAGGCTTTATAGAACCCTATACCCCTTCCAGACATATAAGAGTGCTTATCCAAGTCCTTACCTTGGTTAAGATCACAAACTTAGGCCACATCATTGATGAGTGCTGGGTGGCTAATGTACCCCATATTATGAACCCTTACCAACCACAAAGTGACAAACGCCCTAAGCCTATTATTACTAAGTCCGTTAGATTTTATTTAGATGAGATTATAAAGATTTAAGAAAGGAGCGCGGCCTAATAAAAGACTCACAATAGAGATCAGTGTATTAGAATGATTGGGTCAGCCATAAACGGCTCAACGAGACATTTCCAAACAGATGGGTCAACCTCAAAGGAGTTAATGACTGTAAGAATTTTCAAATATGAGGCAATATTGGGTGTATATATAGAACATATTCACCCCAAAGATTATATTATAATCTCTTTTAAAGGCGCCAAGTGAAGATGTTGTTATTTTAATTTCTGACCCTCAATGTGAATACTGAAGCACTAATAAGCAACACAGGGTCAATTATGACATTATAGGAAGAGATCCTTAAATTAGCAAAATCGCAAAGAAACTCCTCAAGCTATTCACCCTAAAATACTATTAAATTTAAGTTCCATGCTAATAGTAGGGTGCTTGGTTAATTTTGTGTTTGAAGATTAAATAAAAACCTAAATTCCTTCTCTTCAAATTTACTTAAGTTACCCTTCCAACATTCTACCTCAAGCAAGAAACATGTTCAAGACTATGGAGGCCTCATTTGTTTGTTTCTGTTATGATGATAGCTCTATATGGTTGTCACCATGATTATTACCCTCAGAGGAGGTGCCCAAGAGGTCCAAAAAGGGATGTCATTTATCAAACACATGCAAAATCATGCCCTGCTTGCCCCTACTTTGATTTCAATGTCTATGATCAGAACTCACCCCACCACAACTATGACTACTTTGAAGATGAGATTATTGTGGAGATAGGAATTGAAGATAACAGAGGAGGGTATTTCCATGGCGGCGCATCAGTGAGCGCCCTTAATTATTAGGCTACCACAATTCCAACTATCAACATTGTTCAAGAGTAAGTATCATCTTGCTACACATGCACCACCATCAGGAATCAAAGCCAATGCTTTAGTACTGGAAGCATGGGCATGGATGCTTCCAGTCTTGAGTCTGATTTTTAGAGAAGGAAAGAGGCTCATAAATTAATAAATTCCCTGCCTATCACCTAGTGGGTCATAATCCCACATCATTTATAATGGCGGTGCCTTGAGGGCTTTGAATGCTATTTTGGGCTCTTGAGAACCCCTTATTGAAGCCAAGTCTTTCTTTGGCACGCAAGATGTATGAAATAGTAGCCTAGCCTCAAAATATTACGGTTATGTCAATGGTCTAAACCTTTCTATACTTGGGTCATGTGACAACTGAACAAAATCTGTATAGCTTGCTATGGGAACTCTTGATATGTTGATCTTGGGTCACATTGATAAAAGCCAGCAAACAAGTCATACTCACTTGCGCCGCTCATCCCATAATACCATCCTAAGCTCAAATGCTTGTATAATAACTGTAGTCAGGGCCACATAATGCCTTCTGATAAAGTTACTAAAAAGGCGTTGGGGGTGCTGGTAGAGCTCAAGCTACGCGCCAGTATAGATATTAAAGCCAAATTTTATAGAGATCAACAATCAATGGCTCTAAACAACGCCCCACAAGGAGAGGCTAAGACTTTGTCTCAGACACTACTGTATTGAAACTCTCATTTAAGTAATTTAATTCTTCACTATTTACTATCATGTCTTTGATGGTCGCCACACTCATATCAAGGCATGCTTATTGTTCTCACAATTCCACTGTTGAGTCTTATCATCAAATTTGTACAGCCATATCAGGGCTTACAACAGCTCATATACTCCTTAAAAATTCCTAATAGCTCCACAATTGGTGCAAAGTGCGCCTCCCTTAATTAGGGGGTAGGTTTTATGTGGCATGGTACAGGGGGCTTGAAACATCAGAGGCAGCTTACAAACTGACTGAACATACTGAAGCATAACTAGTTCTTGAAAGTACAAGCTGAACACCCCAAAGACCTTAACATTGATTCACTATACCTGCCTTTACCCCAATACTGAAAGTGTGCTCATATTGGTCAACAGGTAGAGTGTTACTCTAAAGAGGAAGAAACTAAAACAAACTCACAAAATGGAAACAACTCTAACCTGAAACTATTAATTTGAGCAACACTTATGCAAGTAACCTAAATCATGCAGTACTTGCCATCGCCCCAAGCCCTCCCAAGCATGAGATGTACAATGGTTTATACAATATTGTGGGCCCAATGGCTCCAAACCATGGGGTTATACTAATACAGTTGAGATAAACAAAGGCTTCTTGTTGCTTCAAGAGCACACCCCGGTCAACATTTCCAGGACACTGGGATACCTGTGGATCATCCAAAACTTCAAAAACCTTAGTTTAAAATTTTATTAAAAATATTGTAAAAAAATCCCTGGCACCCTCATGATCCTGGTAGACCACTTGGCGCCCACAGTGTCTGCCTACCAGCTCGCAAAGATGGAGAAAATTAAGAAGAAGCGTTTCTAACCCAATCCAAGAAGAATTGTCACATGTGTGCCCTCTGGCTGATCCTTTGGGCCCTGCCTCAGCCTCGCTGTCCTATGCCCATGCTGAAGAAATGCCCACACAGCTCCTCAGCAATTTCAAGAACCTTTGCAAACCAGCAACTAATATGGAATTTGGTCCCAGCGTGTGCGTTATAAATAGCCTGAATATATAGACTGTGATCTTTCTTGTTTGCTGTAGGAATAACAGTTGGCTACCAAAGAGTCTCAGAGAATGCCCTTGTGGATTCAGGGGTCTTGGGCAACTTCATTGATCTCAAAGTTGCTCAGGCCTTAGACCTGGTTATCACAATGGGCTCACCATTATGGGTGCATCTTAGGCTCAATGATCATGTTACTAAAGTGTGAACCCCTGTGCTTCACTACCCACAAGCATAGGTTTATAGATACCTTATTGGCCATTCTTGACTTAGTGTACCCCATTGGTTCTAGGGTTGGTTAGTGGCGCCTTCAATTGGTACTATTGACCATGAACAAGATAGGCTCACCTTCACCTCATTCTATCACTTAGGCAGAATCCCACTGCTTCCAACCCTGGCCATGGAGAATGTTGTGGCAGAAACAGCAAATTACCTCTCTTTTGACGCTGTACCAGACTTACCCACTGTCAGGATTTGCCCTTGTAGGTGTGAAGCCTCAACCTTAGGCTTTTTGTATAAATATTTATTAGCAATCTTGGACTATATTTTTATTTATAACTATTTACAAATCAATGCTTTGATGAGCTTATAGACCAAAATTTTATATTATTATTAATATAGATAACATCAAACGATTTATAACGTTGAAATGCCTTGTTAAGCAAATACAGAATGAATCACCATTAAGTGCTCCACTAGCCAGTATGAACCAAAGCATAATTAAGCTTTGTCTCGCCTTATCCCTAACTTTATTTCATCTATTATACCCCTCTATCTATTGGGTACCATTCTTTATAAATAAAAAGGTCTAGGTTTGTAAATCCTTGACCTCTTTACGCTGATTCCTTCCTGAACTCAAGACAAAGCTGACTTGAGGTATATGGAAGATCTTGCTGATCCTGAGAGTTGCTATCCGTGCCAAGAGCATACCCCCTTCAATACTATAAATATCTCCAAATATTAATTATATTAGTTTTACCTGATCAAATCTCACATGTTGAATTTGCGTAAAAGCTCATTTTTATTGCCTTAGCAGAGGAATACTTGCGCTAAGAAGAGCTAAAGCGCTAATCTCCTTAGTGACAAAATATTCCACTAGGAAGCTGCTGGAGATAGTTTAACTCAGAATTGTCTAGCCTTTGAAGGAATTTTAGCCAACAAATATGGAATTTCACAAAACTGGTGCTTTATGCCAAGTGCTTCTGATACTAATTGTTGACGACATACCTTTGCAAAGATTGTATTATTACAGTGATAATAAGAAGATGAGTTTACACCAAAGGGTCCACTCAGGTAACAAATTTTTGCTCTCTAATTCAATTGAATGTGCCCAGTCCTACCAACAAACTTAATATATGTAGCAACCCACAACCTTGACCAGCTCCCAATTTTCTTGATAAAGGATTTCTACACTAAGACTACAGCTATTAGATGGACTTCTGCCTACCAGAAGATTGAACAAGAAATGAGTGATATTAGATATTGAGATAACACTGAAGTCTCTAAATTGTGATGTTCAAATCCATATCCGCCTCATTATTAAAATCTATGAGGCGGTTGTTCACTGTAGGTGTTGGAATCCTGCTTCTTGTGCTCACAGGTGCCAATTGTTGGCAAAATTTCAATAACGAATTTATAATTTAAATTTTATAAATAGATTAACGCCCTTACAATATATGAAACTACAATATAATTTTATTTATTTTTTCCCAAATAGCAGCTTAGATATAATAAATGATACTTTATTACAAAGCCTCCCCCTAGTATTTAGGGTCATTAAAGGTTAATAGTGGGGTAGATATTAGTTTCAGCATAGGCTGGTTGTCAAGGCTTAGACATAAAACGATCTGACCAATTTGCGCTCTTGGAAGACTTTTCACTTTGTCTGGTAGTAACAAAATATTATTGGTCCAACGTGAGTAGGATAAAGCCATGGGGTAAAGTCTTAATATATTGTACTCAATCATTCATATTAGAATTAAGCTCATTGTGGCTGATCTCCATCTGCTTCAGCTCTTGATTGGTGGGTTTAATTTTCACCCTTTGCAACCTCCCTCAAACCTATAAAAGAGGGTGGTTTTCCTATAAACAAAGACACAGAATTAGTGCTAGTGCTTGGGCGACCCTCCAACTCAGGTGAGGTATTTCACCAAGGATTGGGAGTGACAAAGGTATCTTGATCTGTCCTGGTCAACCAAAGGTGAGGAGTAAAATGATTACTCTGAGTCAAATCATTTCACCATGATAGAGGTGATTTCATATTAACTAAATTAGACTATTTTTTCCAAAACATTCTTCTCCATAAGCTGCGGTGCAATTGTCCAACATCACCCCCTCCCCCTTAAGAATGTTGGGGGGAGAATAGGGTCATAAGAAGCGGCCATGTACCCAATGTATGATAATACCTGTAGCCAAGGACTTAATTGAATAATCATTACCTCTCTTGTAGGTGACGGTGAAAGGACCCTCCTAAATTGATACAAGCTTGCCGCTTCTAAAAGTAATGCAGTTATGGTAGTATAGGACCATGTCAGACACTTGGAATGAAGGTAGGGGAGACTGGAGCTCATTGGCAGTGTAACAGTTGGTTTTGACCAATTGCTACATTTTGGCTCAGGTCTTTTTTTCTAAATCCTGAGTCAAATTTATAAGCGATTTTTGATGTTTGTCAGGTTTTGGTGATTCCCCAGGAGGGGAAAACTTAAAGGTCAAGACCGCATAACTCTGAACTTCATTTGGAATTCTTTTTCTGGAGATTCTTCCCTGAGCTGGGCTACTTCTGTGGCTTTGATGCAATCTTACCTTGTCTTATGGCGGATCATGGCACCAGATTCTTGGGATTTGCTCTAGTGAGGCGGTTTTATTTGATATTAAATATAATAAGGTTAATTCTGAATTTTGAAACCTCGCTTACCTATTTTGTCTTTTCCTTTGTTTTGAGTTCCCCTAAGTCAGAGTATTGTTGTCCAACCTTGTGCAAGATTTTCCTCTGGAGTTGAAGATTGATGTCAAATTTGAGGGCAAGATAGTAGTCAGAAACTGGTATTTTCTGATTGTGACAGGCAGCTTATTTTTCTTTAGTCACAGTTTAGCTTAGTTTGTCATAGCCTCAAATTGAAGCTGGTTGATATGCTGAGCCAATCTTCTCATGGCTTTTTCAGGTTCCTCAACCCTAGAGGAGAAGACACTCTTAGCTAGAAAAGGCTAGTATCACTGTTCTATCCCCACAGAACATGGATTGAATATGTTCAGGATCCAGTGATAACTTTTCCGGTAGGCTATCAGAGCACTAGATAAAAAATGATCCAAGTGCAGTGGATCAAAAGAGGCATTTTTGCGCAGAATTAATATCAAAATTTTGTTTTCTCTCTCCACAGTCACATTGTAGAGGGATTATAAAGGGTTGAGAAGAGTTGTTGGGCGCTCATGGAGGTAGCCAGGATCTTCACCACTCTTCAGGTGAAGTTCTTACCACTGTTGCAGAGTAGTACCTGGGGGAAGCCATGTCAAGTGATGTTCTGGCGCAGGAAGGATGCAGTGGCTTTGACCTTTTAGCAGGGAGCGCCACGGCTTCAATCCACTTCGTAATATGGTCAATTCCTACCAGGATATATCTGTTCCCATCGGTAGTATGCTGGAGGGGACCCACCACGTCTAGGCTGATGGTGTAGAATGGTTGTTGAGGGGTAGTTGGTTGATATTGGTAACTGGTATTAAAACTGTATTGCTTCTTACATGTAAAGCAGGCATCCAAGACCTCAACAATGGTCTCCATGATTCCTTTCCTTATGGTACCACTACCTGATCCACTCACAGGTTTTTTCACTCCCCCATGATCTAGAGTAGAGTGAGCCTCCAGGATAGCAGGTACACGTTACAAGGGCCAAAGATAACGCAACCATTTTCCCCCACTTGATTATACAACTTCACTCTCTCCACTTTGGTGTTATGGGAGTGCTGAGTTAACATTTTTTGGACAGGCTCAACCTCATCCTAAAAGTCGTTGGGTTCATTAAGAGGCCATATAACCTCTCCGCCTTGCTGTTATTTTAATTCAGGACTGGCAGTTGAGTTAGCCCATCAACGTTCATGTAGCAGGTTCCAGAGTGATGTTCAATCTTCATGTTAAAATGCTGGAGCTTTAGAGCCCAATCCTTTAACCGGCCAGTAGGATCCTTCATGTTCTGTAATCAATTCAGGGAAGTGTGGTTTGTAATCACAGTAATTTAAGTTTCATACAGGAAAGGGTAGTATTGCTTCACGGCTAGCAGAACAGCAAGGTACTCCTTCTACATGATGCTGTAGTTGTGTTCCGCCTTGGACAGCATCTTACTAAAGTAGTATACAGGATGATCTACCCCGGTTTCATCCAGTTGAGCCAAGGTAGCCCCAATGGCATAGTACAAGGCGTTGGTAAAGAAGATGAAAGGTTTAACATAATAAGGGTGCATCAGTATAGGCCGTTAGTGTAGAAGTTGCTTCAGCATCTCAAAAGCAGCTTTTTGTTTAGCACCCCAATGAGAAAGGGGTGTTCTTTGTCAATAGGCGGACAAGAGGCTCGCTGAGCTGGGCGAACCTGGGGATAAATTGATGGTAATACCCCATAATTCCTAAAAATGTTTGAACATCCCATAGATTTTTAAAAGAAGGCATTTTCAATATCACTTCAACCTTATCCAGTATAAGTTGGATTCCCTACTGAGAGATAGCGTGGCCAAGGAAGTCTAATTTCCTCTGGAAAAAAGTGCACTTGAAGGGTTTTAGCTTGATGTTGGACTCACTCAAGCGCTGGAACATTTCTTTTAGGTGAGTAAGGTGTCGTTGAAGGTCTTAGAGAAAACCGTGATGTCATAAAGAGAAATGATGACTAAATTTAACTTCAAATCCTGAAAGATATGATCTATGGCGCGCTGGAAAGTTGCAGGTGCGTTGCACAGCCATTGAGGCAATTGGGTGGGTTGGAAGAGACCCTCACTGCAAATAAGAGCACAATTTTAATGGTTTTGGAGAGAAAAGGTCCATTTGCCAATAGCCGCTAGCCAAGTCCATCTCAGAAAAGAAGTTAGATCTGGAGAGTTGTGCAAGTGCGTCATTAATGTGGGGGATATGATAGCTGTCCTTTTTTGTGAGGTTATTTAATTTGCGGTAGTCCATGACTACCTGATGACCTCCGTTTTTCTTCTTGAATAGCAAGAGGGGGAAGACCAAGGGCTTTGAGAAGAAACTAGTAACCCTGCGTCTAGTAACTGCTTGAGCTTGGTCCTCATTTGCTGTTATTCCACCTTTGGATTGCAATAAGTTTACTGTTGAGATGGACATCACCCACATCAATGGAGTGGCTCCAGTCCTTCATGTGCCCATAGTCAGTAACTGACTTAGAAAATATGTCACTATAGCCTTCCAATAAAGTATGGACTTTTTCAAGCTCATCAGGGGTCAGCTCATCCGAGATATAGACATTTAGTAAGGTACATAACAGGTTATCCATGGATAAGCCCATATCCAGTTGGAGCCAATGAAGTGAATACTTTAATATCCTCCACAGAGACCAATAAGCCTCTGCCAATCTCCTGGTGTTTTCTTACAACAATGTCTTTGCGGATGAGGTTTCCCAACAGAATAGTAACAGGTCTCTGGTAGGTGGGGTCTATAACTAGGCAATACTTGAGGCTCCAAGGTGTAGGAATCCAGCTTATCTGAGCTCCCTGGTGCTTATGCCGCTGGATCTCACATAAAGTTTTGATAAAATAAAAAAATAAGCACCAATAAAAAGTTTGGGTTTTTGAGTTTTTATTAGCAGCGTGGGGCAAGAAAGGAAAAATGATCCCTCTTGATATCCAACTGATCAGTATTTAAACTGTATTGAGTGTTGAAGGGATTTAAGAATAAGTTCATAATGGCTTGTTGCAGTCCAAATAAGGAAATATGAGCATTCGGCCTATTAAAGCTCAGAAAACTTGCTTCATTTAGGCTGAACGATGAATGGGGTATTTTTTTGGGGCAGGACGTAACCATGGGGTAATGATTTAATATATTTTAGCTAATCCCCATTTGAGAAAAATACTGCACCTTGGGGGACACCTGTCACGCCTATAAAGGGGGTGGCCCATGCGTCAGTGCTTGAAGGGACCTGGTTGTGACTGAGGGAGTACCATTTGGTGGATGCCCCAGGGTCTGTCGCGTGATCAGAGTCATCCTACTAATCAATTTCGTATTTATTGCCTGTATAATATTTGAAATGATGTTACCCCAATTTTCAGGGTTCCACCGAGAATTAGCCAGGGTTTTTTGGACAATATCATCATTATCATTATTAAAATCGCTCTTATGATCATCACAAACTCGTAAATGACTGACATTTACCCTCTTTAGCTGATTTCAACTCAGAACATTCTTCTTATGCAGCTAAGAGGGCAAATGTCTGACATCACCACCCTCAAAAATGTTGGTGGGAGAATAAGGCCGTAGGAAGTGGCCATGTACTCGATTGATGGTGATCCCTGTAGCCAAGGATTTTATGGAGTACTCATTGCCTCTCTTATAGGTGATGGTAAAAGGACCCTCCAAAATTTATTCAAGCTTACCGCTTCTAGGAGTGATGCAGTTATGGTAGTATAATACCATATCAGATACTTGGAATGTAGGCAGAGGGTTTTGGAGCTCATTGGCAGCCTGCCCTTATTTAGTCACTGTTTTGGCTAGATTAGCCATAGCCTCAGATGGGAGTTGGATGATGCGCTGAGCCAATCTTCTCATCACTTTCTTGGGTACCATAACTCTAGAAGAGAATACATCTTTAACTAAGAGGGCAGGTATTCCTGGTTCCTGCCCATACAAGACACAGAATGGGGACATTTTCAAGATCTGGTGATAACTAATCTGGTAGTCCATAAGGGCGCTGGGTAAGAGTTGATCCCAGTGAAGTGGATCAGAAAAGGACATTTTGCATAGGATGAATACCAAGGTTCCATTTTCTCTCTCCGCAGTCCAGTTGGTAGATGATTGTACAGAGCTGAGAAAAGTGTTGAGCCCCTTAGATGTGGCCAGGATTTTTACTACTCTGGAGGTGAAGTTTTACCATTGTAGCAAAGTAGCACTTGAGGACAGCCATATCGAGATAAAATATTCTGATGTAAAAAGGTGGTGTGGTCTTGGCCGTTTGGGCAGGGAGAGTCACAGCTTCAATCCACTTAGTGAAGTGGTCAATGGTTACAAGGATAAATTGGTTGCCACTAGTAGTCTGAGGGAGGGGACCTTCTTACATTAGACTTATGATGTGGAATGGTTGTTGAGGGATAGTTGGTTGATACTGATATCTAGTCTCGAAACTGAATTGCTTCTTACATGTAAGGCAGGCTTTCAAGATGTCAACGATAGTTTCCATCATTACATCCCAATAAAAATGATCCCTAATCCAATCATAAGTTTTCTTTGCCCCTCTATGACCTAGAGTTTAGTGAGCTTCTAGGATAGCAGTTACACGTTCTGAGGGCCAAAGGTAAGGCAGCCATTGGACCCCCACCTGCTTATACAACTTCCCGTTCTCCACTTTGATGTTATGGGAGTGTCAGGCTAACATTTTATTTAAAGATTCATCTTCATCCGCCCAGTCATTGGGGTCACTAAGAGGTCATGTAACCTCTCTGCCTCACAATTATCCAAGTGAAGGACTGGTAGCCAAGTCAACCCATCAACATTCATGTGACGGGTCCCAGCACAGTGTTCAATCTTCATGACATAGTGCTGGAGCTTTAGAGCTCAGCGATCTAACTGGCCAGTAGGATTTTTATATTCTGTAACCACTTCAACAAAGCATGGTCCATTACTACAGTGAATGTAGTTCAATATTGGAAGGGGTGGTAGTGCTTTACAGCTAACAAAACAGCATAGCACTCCTTTTCTGTAACGCTTTTGCAACGATCAGAAACATTCAAGTTTTTGATCGCCATCTTGCCTAAGGATTGGTGGATCAGATGGACACCAAAATTTGTCCTTCAACCCAATTATTGGAAAATTTATAGCGAGAAAAGATGACACAGGTAAGAGTGAATTCAACCCTTAATTTAGCCAATTTTTTATTAACAAAAATAAGCATGCAAACAAATTCAAATATAATAATATGGCACTGTGAGCAACCTGAGGAAAAAACCTAAGTGGATTGAACAATCCCATAGGTTTAGGTGCCTCCAATCGACTTCCAGAGCCCACATTTTTGTTAACGAACAAAAACTAGGTTTGCTGCTGGATACCAGGTAAGACTCAGCAAGAGTGGCCCCAAGGCCACTGGAGAATCCCACACAAAGGTGGGAAATGAGGAAAAATTCTGAACTGAGTTCAGAATTGCGCGAGCCTGACCTTTTAAGGTCACTCTTCAGGGGAGCCCCTCCGCACTTTTCTTTGTGCCCCAGGGAGCATGAAGAATAGCTCAGGAGGGGCACAGCCCAGCGCCAAGCCTTCATGCACCTCAAATCCTCAAAATGGCATTTCAAATCAAAATTTGGAAATCTGAATTTCAAGTCAAAATGTAACAATCAGTTTGACCCAACCGTTACATCACCCCCACTAAGAAGGAGCCCCCCACAAGAGGGAGGCTCATAGCTGGAGGCAACCACCACAAGGTCTTTCTTGGTAAGTATGGAGCCAGAGCCAGACTGCAAAACCCAGTCCACCCAGCGAGGGGAAACATGCCCAATGTGGAGCTGGGTGGTTATCCCACACATGGTGGGCAGACCATGGGGTGAGGGGCCCTGCTAGGCCAGGTCCCTGGATGCCAGCCAGATCCCTGGTGAGGGGGAAGCCCCACCAGGATTTTGTACTGACAATTGCTCAGGTCCAGGGTTGGCCATCAGTCACTGGCTCCCCCGGTGCTGGTTACTTGGCAACTGGGACCTGATGCAACCACTGAGGTCAGGCCAAACTAGGGATCTGGTGGCGTGCTAACAGAACAGTGAGTTCAGAATAATGTAACAATCAGAAACATCTCAGTTTTTGATTGCCATCTTGCCTAAGGATTGGTGGATCAAATGGACACTGAAATTGGTCCTTCAAACCAGTTATTGGAAAATTCAAAGTGAGAAAAGATGACACAGGTAAGAGCGGATTCAACCTTGAATTTAGCCAATTTCTTTATTAACAAAAATAACACACAAATGAATCTAAAACCAATAATATGGCACTGCGAGTGACACAAGGAAAAAAAACCTGAGTAGATTGAACAATCCCATAGGTTTAGGTGCCTCCAATCAATACCAAGAGCCCACATTTTTGTTAAGGCACAAAAGCTAGGTTCGCCGCTGGATACCAGGTAAGGCTCGGCAGAGCGGCCCTGAGGCCACTGGAGAATCCCATGTGAAGGTGGGAAATGAGGAAAAATTCTGAACTGAGTTCAGAATCACATGGGCCTGACCTTTTAAGGTTGCTCTTCAGGGGAGCCCCTCCACACTTTTCTTTGTGCCCCAGGGAGCATGAAGAATAGCTCAGGAGGGGCACAGCCCAGCGCTAAGCCCGCATGCACCTCAAAACCTCAAAATGGCGTTTCAACTCAAAATTTGGATATCTGAATTTTGAGTCAAAATGTAATGATCAGTTTGACCTGACCGTTACAGCTTTAGTTACATTCCACTTTTGACAGCATCTTGCTGAAATAGGATACTGGATGATCAACACTATTTTCATCTAATTGGGCTAAGATGGCCCCAATAGCATAGTCCAAGTTATCAGTAGACAAGATAAATGGTTTGTAACAATCAGGATGCCTCAGGATAGGACGTTGTTGTAAAAGCTGTTTCTACGTCTCAAAAGCAGCCTTTTGTTTGGAACCCAATAGAAAGGGGTGCTTTTTGTCAATAGGCAAACGAGAGGTTCTCTGAGCTGGGCGAACTTCGGGATAAACTGATGGTAATAACCCATCATCTATAGAAAAACCTGAATATCCCATAGATTTTTAGGATGAGGCATTTTTTTAAGTGCCTCAACCTTATCTTGTACGGGTTGAATTCCTTCTTGGGAAATGAAGTGTCTAAGAAATTTCAATTTCCTTTGGAAGACGGTACACTTTGAGGGCTTCAACTTAATATTTGAGTTACGTAGCCATTGAAACACCTCCTTCAGGTGATCAAGATGTTCATTGAAGGTTTTTGAGAACACTGTGATATCATCAAGATAAACGATGACACAAGTTAACTTCAGGTCCTGAAATATGTGATCCATTACATGCTGAAAAGATGCAGGTGCGTTACACAATGCTTGGGGTAATCCTGTTGGTTGGAAGAGACCTTCACTACAAATGAGAGCACATTTCTCCTTGTCTTCAGGGGAAAGGTCCATTTGCCAATAGCGCTAGCCAAGACCATGACGGAAAAGAAGTTAGAGCCAGAGAGTTGGGCCAGGGCATCATCAAGCGGGGGATAGGATAGCTATCCTTTTTCATGAGGTTATTTAGTTTGTGGTAGTCCATGGCTATCCGATGACCTCCATTTTTCCTTTTATTTAGCAAGAGGGGGGAAGACCAAGGGCTTTGTGAAAGAACTAGTAACCTCGCGTCTAATAACTAACGAATCTCCGTCCTCATCTGCTGTTCTTCCACCTTTGACTTATGGTAAGGTTTTGACCAAATAGAGTGGGCATCACTCACATCAATGGAGTGTATCAAGCCCTTCATGTGTCCATAGTCAGTATCCAATTTGGAGAATATGTCATTATATTCGTCTAGTAAGGTATGGACTTTTTCCAACTAATCTGGGATCATCTTATCCGAAATATAAACATTGGGCAAGGTACACACCAGGTTATCCATGGTTAAGCCCAAATTCATCATAGAACCAATGGAGTGAATTTTTTTAATGTCCTCCACTGGGATTAGTAGCCTCTGCCAATCTCCTGGTGTTTTTATATGATCATGTCCCTGCCGGTGAGGTTTCCCAGCAAAATGGCAATAGGCCTCTGGTAGGCTGAGTTTAGTATCCCAGGCAATACACGAGGCTCCAAGAGGCTAACGCCCTCAATAAATACGAGGTGCAACAAGCAATGGTGTGGGATTTGGAGAGTGATTTTAGTGTCAACCACTCTTTTTTCACCAGGCTTAATCAAGACCTCGTCTGCAGCATAGAAATGGATACCGTCCTCAGCATCCACTGATTTGGGCAATTTCTTTGTGTTGTGCTCAGAAGTGGAATAAGGCAAAGTTATAGCTGAAAAGGGGTATTCGACCAGGCAAGAGTATTTATGCTTGCTGGGTTCTTTATTAGATAAGACTACGGGGACTTCATAGTTAAGTAACGAGAGGAAACCTTGCTTCATATTGATTATTCCCTCATACTCAATCATAAATTGGGTGCCGATGAGCATATCATATGCGTTGTTGTCCAAAGCCACAGCAGGGGCTAAAAGATAGGCTTCCCAATTCAAATGGGAAGAGAAGAGTATGCCCCAATAGCATGGGTATTGTTGGGGACTGCAGTTCCAAATTCTTGCGTGTACTCCAAGTCAGGAGGTAGTTTTATCTTCTTGATAAGCTTAGTTGAGATCACGCTAACTGGGGAGCCAGTGTCCAGGATGGCCATTATTTGGACTTTTTGAATGACCACTATAACCTTAGTAAGTGTTCCTTCACAGTTAGGTGACAAAGCTAAGACCTTCTTAAGCTGGAAGGTGGAGGTTAGTTTTTGAGCAGTCTTGGGTATTTTTCCAAGATAGATTTCATGGGATGGACCCGCTGAAAAGGGAGAATCAAACCAGCTAAGAATTGATCTCCATCGCTGGCAGTTTCAATAACTTTTGGACATCCTAGAATTTGGCTGAGGTACGTTTCCTCAGGTATGGTGGTCTCATCTACTCCTCCAGAGTTCAAATGATCAATAACCTATACTTCTGAGGGGGCTCCCAACATATAGTAACCCACGTCATTGTAACCCCCTCAAAATCATCCCAAGGGTAGTCTCAACAACTAGCAAGGCCACGATGAAGGTAGGGGAGACGGCCACCAGAGATTGGATAGCCTTAGGGTGCGCATATACCAGCTTAGCTGGAGAGGAAGGCACAGAAGCTTTAATGAGCTTGTGCGGGAGTATGTTATTAACTATCTTACAGGTCTCTGATTCATAGGAGGGAGGGATAGCTTTTTGAGTCGCACTGATGAAGCAGGTTTCACTGGGGGATAGGTACAGGTGTGCTCACCCCCAACGGTTCTTCAGGCAAAAACTCCTCCATTGTTAGAGCTGAAGATTCCACCTCAGCTTCCTTTACTGTTGCACATCAATGAAAATCAGCAACGTCTAACAGAGCCTCCTTTATGTCGCGGATGGTTTTGAAGTAACGTTTTACTAAAATGATATGCCTGGCTAGAGAGGGTTGAGAAGCTAACTCAATTAACATGGCAGCGATAGCATCATCTAGAGTTAGCATGTTAGAAGTTGACAACCTTTTAGCAGCGAGGTAAAATTGCTCAGAAAAAGCAGCAGTTGTTTCTCCCTCATACATGCGTAGGCGCATAAAGGCCTGTTTGTCCCTGTTAAGACTCTGCTTTGAACCAAATTCACCTAAGAGAGCCTCTTTCACCTCTGCCCAGGTATGCAGATTGTCCATGTATGGGACTATCATTTCTTGTGCTAGACGACTCAAGAAAGGGAGGATGAGTTTAATCTTTTGCTTGTCCAATGAGCCTTGCATTAAAGATTCATAGACATACAAAAATGAAGCTGTTCTCCCTTCATTGGAGGTGAAATTTTCTTTAAGAGGAAGTTTGTAAGGGCGCTGCTCAAGCTCCTTAAGGTGGGATAAAGCGCTTGCTAGTTGCTTTTCAAGAGCAACTATTTTGGTGTACAGGGATCCCCTGTATTGAGCACCATTTTGTAGGAATCCAGCTTATTTTTGCTCGCTGGTGCTTATGCCACTGGATCCCACAAAAGTTTTGATAAAATTAAAAAATAAGCACTAATAAAAAACTTGGGTTTTTTGAGTTTTTATTAGCAGCGTGGGGCAAGAAAGGAAAAATGATCCTTTTTTATATCCAACTGATCAGTATTTAAACTGTACTGAGGGTTGAAGGGATTTAATAATAAGTTCATAATGGCTTGTTGCAGTCCAAATAAGGAAATATGAGCATTCAGCCTATTAAAGCTCGGAAAACTTGCTTCACTTAGGCTGAACGATGGAAGAGGTATCATTTTTGGGGTAAGACGTAACCATGGGGTTATGACTTATATATTTTAATCAGTCCCATTTGAAAAAATTATTGCACCTCAGGGGACGCCTGCCACGCCTATAAAAGGTTGTGGCCCACGCGTCAGTGCTTGAAGGGACCTGGTTGTGACTGAGGGAGTACCATTTTATGGACGCCCCAGGGTCTGTCACATGGTTGGAGTAATCTGACTACTCAATTTTATATTTATTGCCTGTATAGTATTTGAAATGGTGTTAACCCAATTTGCAGGGTTCCACCAAGAATTGGCCAGGGTCTTTTGGCTGATATCATTGTTATCATTTTCAAAATCGCTCTTAGGATCATCACAAACTTGTACATGGTTGACTTTCCCCCTTTTTGGCTGATTTTGACCCAGAACGTTCTTCTTATGCAGCTGAGAAGGCAAATGTCCAACACAAGGGGTTAACGCCTTCAAAACCTATGATGTGTAACAAGCAGTGGTGTGGTATTTGGAGCGTGATCTTTGTGTCAACCACTTGTTCACCAGGATTAATCACTACCTCATCTGAAGCATAGAAAGAAATATCATCCATAGCATCCACTGAATCAGGCAATCTCTTTGTATTACTCCCAAATATGGTATAATACAAAGGCAAAGCGGAAAATGGGTATTCAATCAGTATAGAATATTTGTTCTTGCTGGGATATTTATTGGATAAAGCTAAAAGGAATTTATAATTGATCAACGATAGAAAATCTTGCTTCATGTTGATAATTACCTCATATTTGATTATAGACTGGGTACCTATGAGCATATCATAGGCTTTGTTTTCCAAAGCCACTGCAAGGGCTGATAATATAAGCTTCCTAATTCGAATGGGAAGGGAAGAGACGCCCTAATGGCATGCGTGTTGTTTGGCCCAATGATTTTAAACTCTTGAGTGTACTCCAAGTCAAGCGTTAGCATAAAATACTTGATAAACTATAAGGTGATTACATTCACTGGGGAGCTAGCATCAAGGATGGCCATGGCCTGGACCTTTTAAACAACCACTTCCACATTGGTAAAGGTTCCTCCAAAGTTAGGAGACAGATCCAGGACATACTTGAGTCGGAAAGTGGAGTCAGTTTGAAAGCTGTCTCTGGGTAGCTATTTAAGATGGACTTCAAAGTGTGGACCCGATGAAGAGATCAATTTAAGCCAGCCAAGAGCTAATCAGCATCACTGGCGGTGTCAACAACCTCAGGACACCCTAGAAATTGGCTGAAGTATGTTTCCTTGGGTATAGTGGCCTCGTCTACTCATCCAACGTTCAACCAATCAGGAACTCCCACTTCCGCAGGTACTCCTAAAACATATTAGCTGACCTCTTCATAACCCCCTTCAGATTTGTTAGTGAGGGTATTTTCAACAAACGGCAATAAACAAATAGAGGTAGGTTAGTCAGGAACATGAGATTTTCCAGCAATAGGGGTGCTCATCCCTACACAGACATCTCTTCCCTGTTTCTCATGTCAGCTTTCTTCTTCCGGCACACTGTCTCATAGTGATTAACCTTGTTGCAGTAGGCACACCAGATACATTCAGATCGCTTGCCTTTTTGTTTTTTATCCTCAGTGCCCATAATCCAAATGGTGTCCTTTTGGTCTTCGATAGCCAAGACCCAGGGCTTGGGTTTTTGATCCTCAATGGCCAGAACGCGTGGTCTAGATACAACTCCACGAGAAACCTCAAGCTTGTGGAAGTCAGGGACATTAAGCAGAACCTCCTTTATATCATGAACGTTGCAGAAGTAGCGTTTAACTGAAGTGATGTGCATCGCTAGAGGGGGGTGAGATGCCAACCCACATCAAAATGGCTGCAATAGCGTCATCCAAGGTCAACATCTTAGAGGGTAACAGCATCTGCGCTTCAACATAGAACTGTTTGGCAAAGGCAGCAACTGACTCTCCTTTTATTAGGCTGATGCGCATGAAGGCTTTCTTTTCATGCTTAAGTTTTGTTTTGAGCCAAACTCATCATTGAGCGCTTCCTTAACCTTGACCCAGGTGCTAAGGGCATCCATATGAGTCACCATCACTTCTTGGGCCATGTAACTCAAACAAGAAAGGATATTCCTGATCTTCTGATGGTCAATAGCCTCTTCCATGGCTGCTTCATAGACGTATAAGAGCAAAGCAATGCTACCCTCTCCAAGAATGAACTTGTCCTTGAAAGTCAGTTTGAATGAATCATGGTCACCCCCAGTAATGGCATGAACTGCAGGAGTATCCTGTTTGTGGTCTCTGAGCGAAGGTTCAACTAATCAAAGAAGTGGGAGAGCTGATCAAGCTGGTCTTGGATAGCTTCAGGTCTGGTTTTCATGGTAGAGACGGGCTTTTGGGAGGCGGATTCACATAAATCAAGTCTGGCTTTTATCCTCAGCTTGTGAGTTTTAAGTTCTTCAATCCGACTCTAAAGCCTTGACTATAAACGGTTTTGTGACACAAGAGAGCTTAAGTTTGTTGGTCAACTTCCACCGCCCCCTCACGTTTTTCAGCCCCTCTTTCATCTGCTTACACCCCTCATCGTCAGATGGGTGGGAGCCTTGGGAATGTACGTCACCCTTAATCTGTTCATAGCTACGCTCAACCTGCGTCAACCACTATACACACCCTTTAACAGTGCGGGCCATTCAAGGGAGGTCTTGACTCTTGAGCTTCCTTCCCACATTCGCTAACCCATCAGGCTAAATACTTGGTATTCTCAAGAGAAGCTTTATATGATAGCCTTTTTTCCAGCTTGCAACCTTAACTTCTAGAGCGAGGGTTTACTAGAAGATTCTTGAAACAGACGCTGTTCAAGATTTTCAACACGGGACAAACTTAGGATAGTTGCTTCTCTAACGCAGCTACACGTTATTCATCCCCAGGTTGGGGGGTGAACGCGTGTGCTAAGAGTTTGCTGTGAGATTGATCTTCACACTTTTCAAGTTGCTTGGCAAACTCCTCAAGTAGAGAGCGTTTTCTAGCAGCAGACACGTTCAATTCATTATGGAAGATCTTAATAGCCTCTTCTACATGCTTTACTACGCCAGTGTTCATGGAAGTGAGCCGCTTATGCAACTGAATGATGAATTTAGGGTTTGCCTTCATACCAGATTGCGCTTAACCAATATGGTAAGAGGTCAGATTGTATAAGTTATTATATGCTAATCTTAAGGTATCATGAGTTTTCCAAGTGACGGTGCAACTCCTCATGATGGAAACCTAACAGATGAATCATGTGGAACATAGCAGGATGGGCAAACTTGCGGACATAGGTGGTCTGGTTATTAAACTGATTATAGGTGTCTGGAAGGGTTTGAGTCTCATAGAGGTACATCAGATGATCCTCTACAGAATAACATTTTTCACGTAAAGCAATGTCACCAGGGTTCAATATGCCATGAATTAGGTGCCTCACTACTTTAGTCACTGGCCAGGTAAGGCATCAGGACTCTGGCATAATAATTCGTTCAAACTTCCCACTTCAAAAGATATGGTTGGGGAGCTATCCATACGGTCATCTTCTGCACCCTCTCCGTTTCTCATACATCCAATGACACTTTCAGCAGAAACGCCCTCCATTTTGGTTATAATTAAACTTGTGCTGTACAGGCTACACCTGTAGTGAAGACCACTTTATTGGAATCATGATGCTTGTGCTTGCAGGTGGAAATTGTTAGCAGGATTTCAACAACGATTTTATAATTTAAATTTGCCAAATAAGTTACCGCCCTTACAATATATGAAACTAAAAAATAATTTAATATATATATTCCCAAGTAGCAGCTTAGGCGTGATAAACAATACTTTATTATAAAGCCTTCCCCTAGTATTTAGGGTTATCAAAGGATAATAGTGCAGTAGGTATTAGTTTCAGTTTAGGCTGGTTGTTAAGGCTTAGACATTAAATGCTCTGAATACCCACGCTCAGGGAAGTCTTTTCACCTCATCTGGTAGTAACACAATATGATTGGTCCACTGTGGGTAGGATAAAACCATGGGGAAAGTTTTAATAATGTACCCAATCATTCATATTAGAATTAGCTCATCATGGCCAATAACTATCTGTTTTGGCTCATGATTGGTGAGTAAAATTTATTCACCCTTTGCAACTCTCTTGAGCCTATAAAAAGAGGGTAGTTTTCCTATAGACAAAAACACAGAATTGGTGCTAGTGCTTGGGAGCCCTCCAACTCAGGTGGGGAATTCCACCAAGGGTTAAGAGTGACAAGGGCAGCTGTCCTGTCCTGGTGACTGAAGGCGAGGAATAAAGCGTTTACTCTGAGTCAAATCATTTTGCTGAGAGAGAGACAATTATGTATAACTAAATTTGGACTATTTTCGCCCAAAACATTCTTTTCCCTAAGCCGCAATGACAATTGTTTGATGGTAGGATGCAGATCAAACAATTTTTAAATGAGCAGGATAAATTTAACACGATTCTGAAAGAATAAAATTAATTTAAGCAACCAAAGTGCCTCAATGTCATCTCTGATTCCCTGTGATGAAGCTCTGCGCTTTTCTGATGCTGAAGTCAAAGCATCCAACCTGAATGCCATGGCGCCATCTCCAGTTTCCTGCACTGGCACTCCTTGCTGTTTAAGACAATAAAACATCCAACCCAAATATCTTGGTTTTTTCTCTGATTCCTGGCATGATACTGTACTCTATTTTGATGATGAAGTCAGAACAATTACCCCAACTACCCCAGCCTCCACTCTGGATCCCTAGCAAAGCACCACAGTTCTCTGACACTGAAATCAGAGCTACCAAAGCTCAACAAGAGAATTATAAGTTTAATTTATGTGGCCAAGATGGAGCCTCCCAATGATACAAATGAAGCAGCCAAGCCAAATGACTGCCTCACCGCTTTTTTTCCAGATGTTGAGACTTACAGCTGCTCAAACAGACTAGCCAAAAGCTGATTTGGTACCAACTTTATATTATTTTTATAATGCGGATGAAAAACCCAATATATCAATCAGGCCAGCTAAACCAAGTGCCCTTGAGACCAAATCTCCCTCTCCTACCGCTTTGATTTATTCTAAACCTGTTCATTTTTAATATTTATTCTTTACTAAAATTTTAGGATTTCCTATTGACATCAGATAATTTTGACAAAAAGTAGTCAAAAGGATTTTATTAAGTTGCCACCCAGCCACCTCCCTTTAAAATAACACAAAGCTGTTCTCTGAGTCTCTATTCCTTTAGTTGGTCAGCCCCAATAAACTACCTTCAAATTGGTATTGAAACAATATATCTGTTGACTTGATGATTTTCTGTATAATGGATAATCCTGGTGACAGAATCATCTATGAAATGCCCAGATGGCACCTTGAATTCGTGCAAGGCCAAGATCAAAAATCCTGACCTCCATGTCAACTGGGCCAAACAATTCAGGTCTTTTACCTTTGCCATTTTGGCTCTTATTTTAGATTATTTCATTCCAGAAACGTCGATGTTGTTCAAGATATTCAAGCTGAATTGGCAGCAAAAAATCAAAACCTACTCAGTAAAAAACCACCTAAAATAAGCTTAGATCTTGAGAATTTAGATGGTCAGGCCAATTTTACTAACTCTAAAAATCTAATCATGATTGTATGCCATCATTTTAAAACCAAACTAAGCAATATAAACCTTTATGTAATGTCCTGGCCTCATGTTACCAAGCCTTCTCTGTCCCATGAACTCTCCTTTGAAGTTTCCAAGGAAGATGCTGAGGTCTCTCCCTGCAACAGATTTTTTCCTCCATCCCTGGTGCAGCTTTTGGGTTCAATTGCAGGGTCATTAGAAGATATACATACAGCTGCTTTATGAAGATTTCTTGACAGATTCACATTTGCCCCCTCTACTACGCCATTGATCCCATCTACCAGAAATGTCATAGTGATTTCTTACGCTCCTCTAACCCTTGTCTACTTCAACTCTCAGGGCTATGATATTTACAATCTTGGCAAGAAAGTGTAACACTTTGAAAATTGCAATGCCAAACCCTATTTTGGAACTAAGCCTAAACTGACTACCGTTATCCTAACACTCAGCTCTTCCACCCTAACGGCAAAAATAAGGTTGTCATTCATAAGCTGAATGAACTAACTAAATCTTTGGGAATTCCACCTATCCAGGATCAAGTTTTTCCAAGAAATTTTTTTTATTTTTATGACATACTCTGTCCTACCACCCACTGCCTTCATAATATGAGGCTGAAACTCAACTTTTACTTGCTGGGCTAACACCTAACCCAACCATCTTGGGTTATCACATCCAGCACAACTCTGGTAGTTTGGGACCCCAATTAGGCTGGCCAACTCTGGAAAAATCATTATCACCCACAATCTTTGCTTGAGGGGGAAGTGTCAGGATTTGCCCTCATAGGTGTGAAGCCTCAACCTTGGGTTTTTGATTTAAATACTTATTTAAATAATCTCAACCTAAATTTATTTATAAATAAATTTAGCAATTGATGCTTTAATTGGTTTGTAACCTAAAAATAACATTTTATAAAATTAAATAGCATCAAAAAATTTATGATGATAATATGCCATGTTAAACAAATCCAGGATGACACACCATTTATTGCTCCAAAGGCTATTATTAACCAAGGCGTTGAGTTATCCTTGTATTGCCCTATCCCTAACTCTATTATAACTATCATATCCTTCTGTCTATTTTAAATTTCCCTTTATCAGTATAAGTTTAAGGTAGTAATCCTAGCAATCTTTACGCTGATTCCTTCATGAAATCAAAACAAAGCTAACTTGAGGTATATGGAAGATCTCACCAATCCTGAGGGCTGATATCCGCACTGAGAGAATACCCACTTGAAAAGTATAATTATCCCCAATTATTTATTAAATAACACTTGAATTAACTCTTGCATGTTGAATATATGACAAAGTTCATTTATTATTGCCTTACAGAGAAGTATACACGCTAAGAAAAGCTAAAATGCTAATATCTTTAGTGATAAATATTCCACTAGGAAGCTGCTGGAGCTAGTTTAACTCAGAATTTTTAGACTTTAAAGGACTTTAGCCAACAAATCTCAAAAATCATGAAACCACCATGCTACAAGTGCCTAAGCCATTCAAGGGTATCTTTGACATGAGTGGTGCTAACAGCCTACATAACATTCTCTTATTAACTTAAACTTTAAGTTAACAGTAGACCTCACTAAGATCAACTTCCCCCTTTACCCATACACGGACACTAGATATAAGGCCCTCAAAGAAATTGATTGAAAATTTTTTGGTCAAAGGATGACTGATCAATTAACATTTCCAAAATCTTCATCTATTTGGTTTTACCAGAACCCTGATGGTGCCCTGAGGCCAGGCGTGGATTATGGCCACCTAAATTACATAAAATTCTTATCCCTAACTCTCCCATTAGGGGCTGCAATCTCCCATGTTATTTCCAAGTTAAAAGTCTTTTATAAACTGGACTTGGTGAGCGTCTTCCATCAATAATGGGTGAGGTAAAATCTAAAGTGGTTGACCGCCTTATGTAAATGACATGGCATATATTAGTCTAGTATGCCTTTTGAACATAAGAATGTCCCCATAGTGTTCCATCAGTTAATTAACTACTACTTGAGTGATCTGCAGTTCATTTGTGCATTAGCGTACATCAACAACATCTTATACGCTCCTCAAATACTGAGCAACATGAAAAAGATCTGTCAGAAGTGTCCACTTCACTTCAGAAGGCTGGATTGAATGCAATTAATCAAGGTTTGAGTTCTTCAAGTGTAAATTCTGGGGAGCAACCCCTGCACCTAAACTAGGAGGAGTTCCCCTTAAGAGCCAAGAAGGGGTCAAAAGATGCTGCTATTTCCCTCACCAACAAAATAAATTTAGCTCATGTTGTAAATGAGAGGTGGGTGCCATCCTACCCCATGGAGAGTTTCCCCTTGCCCAATCTTCCCACCACCTATTTTTGGTGGAGAGGATCCAGGGGTTGTGTTAGTAAGTGGTTGTAACCAGATGTCATTACAACAGGCAGGTTGCAGCCCCCATGCCAGAATATGTTAGATCAAAGCTTGAGATCTGCCTAAGGTCGTAAGTCTATATAGAATATAATCAAATTAGTTGAATTGAATGTAATCTTAGAATATAACACTCAACATTCTACCTTGTCGCTAGAGAAGGTAAGCCTATCCCTTATAGGTTTGGGCATGTTGAACCCATTTAATTTAAAATGGGATCATAATGACCTTCTCTGTTCTGGATGAAACCTACTATCATATCAAACAGATTATTGTTATTCCATAAGGTGGATCAAGATGCAAAACAATTATAAAGTTTTTGATAATAATCTGACCTGTCAGTTCAGATCCAAATTGATACTAAAGAGATATAGTTGTTTGATCAACGAAATCTTATGTGAAGGGATTCTTTAAGTTCAATACACACCCCCTTGTTTAAACACATATGGCTTTCAATATAGCAGTCACCATGTACTTCTTCCAGTCAATTTATATTTTAACTCTAACAAAAACAACCACCCCAAAATACTCTTAAATTCATTTTTAATTTAGTTATATAAAGACCGTGGTACTTGCAAAGCTGCCATGTTCCCCAGTCTTTGTGATTAATGGGCTATAGTGGCTATAATCACCACGCTTCTGCCCTCTTTTCTTAATTTGGGGTATTGAAAGGGGGCTCATTTGGGCTTGTCTCCTATCCTGGATTCTTTAAAGCATTGCGACTTTAATTTTCTCTGTGAGGTAATCCTATACCCAATCTTTATTTTCCAAGGCCACCCCACAAGGTTCCATCCACCTGCTTCCTGAGATTCTCTCACGTTGCAGTCTGTTCTTGAGAAGAATGTCTTTCTTGGAACCTCTGTTGCAGCCACCGCTACCACTTTTCTCCTTGTGGGGGTATTGGTAACCTTTGTGGTAAATTGGCATCCCCAAGTTTTATCCCTCTTGAATAGATATAAAGAATCTTGGTCATTTATTCTATGGTGTTCTGTCTTTTTTTGGGTATCTACACATTCAGACTGGAAGACTAGTTAAAGAATTATTACCATTTCCATGATAACAAGGTTAAAGTAAAGATATTAATGAATCTTAGGCTGAAATGATGGACATGATATAATTTTGAATTTATTTGAGGTGAGCTGACCAGGGGACAGACATTACTGAAAAAGAAATACCAATAAGTGAAATGAAAACATGAACCATACGCCCTAAATGAGCAGTGAGACACATAAATGATAAAACAACTGACCAGGTGGAAAGACGGTGAGCCGCTTATCCCACCATGGCAGAAGGGGAAGGGGGATTGGTGGCTCATCCTCAGCATCATAGTTCTCCTTATAGGAAAGAGTGCAGGTTAAGGCGGAGAGCAATGGTGTGGGGTGATCATCGATGTGTGGGTTGAGATTGTTAATGATTGGATGGTCAGGTAAATTACCTGCAGCAAAAATTGCACCTAGGTACTGAGATAAACTTTGTTCTGCATAAATGTGGATGGAAGGAAGCTGAGATAGCAAAGTGGTGGTAGAACAGGTGACTTTTAGCTTGTCCTGCAAAGTGACGGCCATTTTCTGGATGGCGGCAGTAATTTGTTTGTAGAGGCTAAGGATATTATTTTTGTCCTGTGGAGACAGGGTTGAGGCAATAATAGGAGGAGAAATACCATTAGCTAATATCGCTACTGATGTGGCAGCACACATGTGGATGTCAGCATTATCTGGGTAATCAACTGCTGCTTCAGCGAGCTGGTGGAGAGAGCGGAACACATGGGTGTCCAACTGGGGACTATAAAAACGCCGAGGGGTCTGAATGGGGTGCTGTACCTGGAAAAATTCTTCGAATTGGACATACATTTCTTCAATAACATTTCCCACCTCATCAGTTTCAACCAATGAGGACCATGGGCTCAAGTTGTATAGGAAATTGATGTTGGTGAATTGGTGGGATCTGTCTGTTGATTGAAGAATAGAGTGGGACTGAACTGTTGTCCAAGCTGTCTCCTGATTGGTTGAAGTGCAGGTGGCACTGGACTAAGGAGGAGGCTGATTGGCAGTTGCAGGCACCCCAGTGGCAGCAGGCTTTGGGGAGGGAGGGAAGGATTATACCATATACTGGAAAGGCAGTGGGGTGTGTGGCCAATTGGGGGCCAGATGGAGACAACGCTGGGCTGGCGGAAGCATCAAGAGAGGGATACTTATGCTTTGAGTAGTCCAACTCAAAGCAGGATGGACAGATGGTCTGCCCACCCTCGATGAAGGCCCAGAATGGGTGGTCAGGGGCAGAGTGGATGATGGAATGGGGGGGTTCAACAAAGAAACTTTGTTAATATTTGGGCTAATTGTAGCGAATGCTTGAGGCCCAGTGAGTTGAGCGGCCCCATTGGGGACCACAAACTGAAGGATGGGGTTGAATCCATATGTGGTCAAACCTTCCATCAACTCCTGATGGAGCACCGTGGGGGGAAAGTGTGTGGGCAACCCCGCGAATCGAACCACCATAGTGGTGTCCATGTGGATCTTGGTGTGCGTTGTTGGTATAGGGGTGCCCTGGAACACCAGGGGCACAGTGGCCACAGTGGCGGCATCAGCTTCACAAGTGAAGCCTAGATCAAAATACCCCTTATAAGGGCGGAAATCTATTAAACTGGCTGGCAGCATCACCGCCTGGGCCAGGTCAATAAATGCTTTCTCAGTATATGGTAATAATCTTCCAAATTTGACCCAAAGGTCAAAATGCAGCTGGGAGCAGGGGAAAACAAGTGGTCTGTGAGGCACAGCATGGGAACGTGAAAGGTGGATGTTGAGATCCTTGGGTGGAATGAACCAACCTGAGGATTTGGTAGGGCCGGACAAACCAGTCTGAGAGCATTTTCCCACTAAACAGAAAATTCTGGGTGGGGTTTCACCGCTTCCCCACATGGAAGCAACCAGCAGAGAATTTGAGGTCATCACAAAGCAAATGGGGAAGGTAGTCATAAACTAGTAGACTTATTTTACTCTTTTACTTAGTTAAAATCGCTCAAAAGTTAATCTGGGTGGAAAGAAAAGTTATGATGGACATAATATAGATCCATTAAAAAATAGATGCCATCAGATCAAGTTTGAGCCCAACCACTCAGATATAGATCCATAGTTTCTTGGGCTCAGTCACCTTTCTAAAGAGTTTTATCTAGTTATCTTGGAATTTTCCTCGTATTTTCACCCATTGACAGACAAGAACAAGCAATTGATCTGGACACCATATTGTCAACAGACATTAAGTGTAAGTAAAAAGTTTTCAACACTGCACTCATTTTACACCACGAAAATGAAGACAAGCCCTTAATTGTGGTATGCAATGCCTTAGAAATGCCAGTTGGTGCTGTCCTACTACAAGAGCACAATGGACAAAATCCCCATAGCGTTCTTCTCCAGAAAGTTAATGTAACTAATTGATTCAGGGCCATTTATTTTAAGGAGTTGACCACCATCGCTTGGTTATTGATACACTGGTGACAACTTCTAAAGAGATCCAAGCACATTGTGGTTGTGTATACCAACCACGCGTTGTTAACCTGCTATCTCAAACAACAAAAGTCAACGCATAGACAAACAAGTATAAAATGCACTCAACTTAACTTTAACTTCATTATAACTTTGTGTGGGGGCCAAATCACATAATACCACACATTCTAAGTCAAAGATCCCCTCAGGTCTTGAACCATTTTTATTTAACTGAGGCAAGCCAACCAGGGGATGGACAATACCAAAACGGATACTTTAAAACTAAACCAACCAAAAAATGAATCTTCTTCCCCAAACAAGCAGCAGGAAACACAAAAGTAACAAAAGAAATAACCTACCAGGTGTCACAGCGGCGAGCCACTTATCCCATCATGGCGGAGGAGAAGGGGGATCAGGCGGATCATCATCATTATCATCCTCATTGGGTTCAGCGTTGAAGAGGCGGATCAACACTGATAGTAAGTGGGTTGGGGCATCTTCAGGATGAAAGTTGAGGTGAAGCAGATAGCCATTGTGTTTGACAGTTTGGGCCTGGATATAGGACTCTATGAGTTCAGCAACATGGTTTTTGGCTTGGATGTGGGCGTTGGGAAGTTGGGCTAGTTTTGCAATGTTTGCTCTGGTGACATGTGTGGATGAAAAATTATGCCATAGTAACAACACGTTTGACAGCGGTAATGGCAGTTTCATAGAGGCGTTGGATTTCCTCTTGTTCAGTAGGAGGAAAATTGGAGGGGAACAAGGGGATGTGCAGCCTTTTTTAAATTTATCAACAAATTTTGCTACAGCTTTGCAAAGATGGCAGTTTTTGGGCGAGGCCACCGTGGCCTCAGCAAGCTGTTGGTCCCTCTGGTATGGGATAGCATTGGGTTTGGGGACATATTGTTTGGGTGTGAGTGGGGTATCAAAGTCTGAATTCTTAAAAGGTACTAAGTCGATTGGTTTAGCCATAGGTGGGACAATTTCACCAGATTCAGTCACTTCATCCAATAAGTCCCTTGGGATTTTGGTTGACCTGTATTAATTCAGTGATAGGTGGGTGTGGTTGGGTAAGTTTTGGGGCGGGAAAATATTGGATTGAATATGGGTCCAAACTTGATCTCAATTGGTTGGCATGGGTGGAAATTGGCCATCTTGGATTTGGGTTGCTAGATTTTGCTGCTGGTTCAGTGAGCGCACTACTTGGGGGTGGGGGCAGCCAAAATCCCCACTCAAACGCTGTTAGTGTGGCCTCCTGGGAGTATTTGGCAGTGTTCACATGGTTTGAATTGTAGCAACATACTTTCTTCATATGGTCCAATTCATGGCATCGAGGGAAAATCATGTACCATCGAAAGTGTGAGCACAAAAGAAATGGTTAGGTGCAGATGGGTTATAGGCACGCGGAGGGATGTGTTAGGCCATGTTTAGCTGGTGGGGGGTAATGGTGGCCATTTCCTGAGGTGCTGCTAGGCGCTCAGCATCACTTGGGTCAAGGAATTGGAGGATGGGGTTTGTGCCATAAGTGGACAGCCCTGACATCAACTCCTCATATAGAATTTGAGGGGGAAGGTGGAAGGGAAGGTTATAAAGGTCATCACGAGTGTGGTATCATTGGGGAGATGAGTTTGTTTGGTGGTAATGGGTGTGCTTTTGTAAATTAAGGGCGTTACCGCTGCAGCAGCTGAATCCTCTTCAGTGGGGAAGCCAATATCAAGATAGCCCTTATAATGGCAGAAGTTAATAAAACCTACTGTAGTGAAGGTGTCCATTGCAAGCTCAATAATCACTTTGTCAGCATATGGGAAGAGACATCCGTATTTGATGTGGAGGCAAAAGCGGATGTTGGATTGAGGTAGGGCAAGGGGTTGGGGCAGGTTGGGTGGACACATGTGAGGTGCAGTGCTAAGTCACTTATAGGTATAAAGTGGCCCGTTGTATTAGGCGGACTGGATGAGCCTGTCTGCACGCGACTGCCTGCTGGGTGGTAAATGCTAGCTGGTGGAGCACCGCTGCCCCACACTGGGGCAGCAGGTGGTGGATCCGTGGACATAAAGGGTAAACTGATGCTGTATAGGTAGCGGTGTAAAATTACCGGTTATTTCTTATCAAAATTGCTCAAAAGTGATGTTAAGTGGAAAGAAAAGTCAATCTCTCAGGTCTTGAACCAGTTAAAGATACAGAGCTAATAACAATGATCTTCTCTGATAAAGCCCTGTATGACTCAACTCCCAAAAATTTCCATGATTGCTACCACAACACCCCTTCTCAAATCCACCCATATAATAACCAATCTTATCATCCCTATTTTTTTCACCAAACCCTTGTCAAAATCAGCCCACTCAAATTAACTACCAACACCACAGAAGCTGACGCCTACCTTCTTGATGTAGTGTTAATCGCACAATCTGCCAACCACAAAGGCTAAGACATAATGGCCAAGATTGATGTTAATGAGACCCCACCCAGATGGTATACCCAAAAGGATAGGGTAACATACTTCCACAATTGAGTGTGTTTCCTTAATCCTTACGCTTCCATGACATAAAGGAATACATGTCCCACTGACTATGGGCCATCCTGGTGTCAAAAAGTGCACCAATATGATCAAGTGAGGGTTATAACTGGAACAAGCTAACAAAGGATGTACCCACCTGGTTGAAATATTGCCTCACCTGTGAATGATAAAAGTCAGACCAAATAGGGCAGAATGGCCTCCTGAATTTTCTCCAACAGGCAGCAGGGCCATTTGAATCTATCTTGGTGGACTTTATTGTGGGTTTTTCAACGTTCTTGGGCTTTTACACAGTCATATTGGTGGTAGACCACTTCATAAGGTATGCCATACTTATCCCCTGTCTGTAAAAATTATGACTAAACCAGATAATCACATTGTCTTAATTGGGTATATTGCTAACTTTCAATGGCTCCTAAGATTGTCACACCATTTATATAAAAATACTACCCCACTTTTAGCTTTGCAAATTGGCAAGACCATAAGTCATCAAATCACAACTTATCAAAGTACAATAAGAGATCATGAAAAGCTAAATCTACCAAGAAGAAGCCCAAGTGAAGGAATGGAAGTTTTAGCCTATAAATAGGGCCCTCAAAGATAATGAGAATATCAGATGCTCAGAAAGAATAATTTAAGCATAATAATTTCTGTTAAAAGGAATGGAAGGACCACTCTACAAATAGGTTCTCCTGAACATGAGATTATTTGAATTTAATTTAACACATCATTAACTTTATGAAGATATTAAGTTATAAAAAGGTATTATAATGCATGAGATTATTGAACTAGAACAGATTCAGAGTCAATTGAAACTGGGCTCGCCTATAAATAAGCTTTAAATATAGTGTAAAAAACAAGATGAGCTTAAAATCAATACTATAAACCTTAAACTAGCTTTAGCTAATCAATTAGACTTATAAAGCTCTATGCAGTTATTATTTTTTGGCTTATTTAGGAAAATAGGTTGCTGTTGGCCTCATTTCTTGCTTCTTAGGCGGTTATAAAAAAAGAAAAAGTAATTGAGTTGGGTCAACCTTGGGATAGATATACCACATCGAGTTTTTTATAGCCAGTACAGGTTTTGAACATGTGTTGAACAAAACCTGTACTAGAATGGAAGCAGGAATTACCCTGCCAGGCTAACCACTTTTTTCTTAGGCGGTTATAAATAAATAAATTTCATTTTTAACTTTTTATATATTTCTAAGGTATTTGTAGTGTCCATCCCCTGGTCAACCTACCCTAAATAAACAAAATCTATTTCTAAAGAATACCATACAATGAATCCTTATTACCAAGAATCAGATACTGAACTCAGACACCTTGTTTCAGCATTATTCACACTCTCTTGAAATCAGAACACACTACTAATTTGTGTATTATTTTAACAGTAGTGAAGGTGATAATTACCCCAGATTATGGTATTATGCAGACAAACTGTTTACTTTCAGATGAGTCTCTCTTCTGTGGATGGCTACTTTGGTCCTTCCCAACTACTTAATTAGTTATTGAAAGGTCCCATCCATTATGTTATCCAAAATTACATAACTTATTGTCCCTTTAGAGGGGCCACCAAAGTTCCCATGAAGCCCATCCTACCAACTTGGTACTAACACCCAACAATCCTTCTTATGATTCTCTTTTCTAATTTGTTCTTGTCACAAGAGGTTTATTTGGTTTTCAAGAGTTTATTTTAGGGCCAAACTCCTCTGAGACAGCTGTAATAAAATTAAAACTGTACAGCCACATATAGCAACATCTTTTAGAAATTTATGAGCATTTTTGTATAGTCCATATTCAAGGTTGATTAACAAAGGCATCTAGTGAAACTTTATCTTTTGTAACTCTTTTTCTAAAATTTTAAACGTCCTATCTGACAAACAATCAGCATGGGTAAGTGAGTCACTAGACAGACAAGAGGCACTTCAGGAATCCTTTGATCAGTGCCTCCAATTGATAGACCATCTAGCTTGTCCATATGGTTCTTAGGATGCAGCTTGGTCATCCTTTTTGATGGCATTTAAAGTAAAGGGAAAAGTGGAAGTGTAAGCAATATTGTTTCTCTCACTTTCCCAAGCTTCTAAGACCCTGCAACTCATTTACTCATATTTTTAAATCATAATTTAAACTCTGACTTTATTGCTCAATGGTGGTGACTCTTTTTCTGAGTTATTAAAGGAGAAGATTGAATGTCTTATATGTAAAAATACGTTGTATTTTTACAAAAACCAGATCAGTATTGATGTATGCCACTGAATACAAGAGTAGCAAAAGTAAAGATTTTTTGAGGAAGTCAGAACCAATTTTTTAGATGAAAAAAGTTTAAAATCAAGAAATTGTAAGTACCAGAGGTGAGTAAAAAGAGCTAATCAACAACTAAAGTATGAAACGCCATGTAGAGCATGCTCAAGGTGACTTCAGAAAAGCCCATTTATGCGCAAATTTTAAAAAAGCATTTCAGTTACTCTTATCTTAATTTTCTCCTTAAGCAGATTATGATGGAGCACCTGAAGTTTTAGCATTAATAGATACTGGAGAAAAGTAACTTTACCTGCTATTGGACTTGGTGAGGAAGTGGGACCTGCCATTAAAGGAAGCTGGAAAAGAAATTCTGACAAATACCACTAAAAGTGTTAATTTTGGCGAGTATGTGAAAACTTTTCAATAGGGCAGAATATCAAAATGTTCATAGAGGGTTTCTGTTTCTTATAATAACTGATTACCCAATGATTTCTGGAGTGAGATTGTCACAGTTTGTTCCATATATTTCTATGCCTAGATCCTGAGGCAACTGTTTTAACAAAAAATGATGAAATACGACCATCTAAGAAGAGTTCAGAGCAACTGAAGCCTCAGGCCCAAGGATTTTCAAATATAATAGATAAAAGCTAACAATTAAGATAAAACTCCTTTATTGACATATAATTTTAATCTTTACTATTATGATAGTGGTAGACAAATTATGGAAAATAATTATGTATCTTTGTTTTTCTCTCAAACAATATTATAAAGGAAATCAGGTAAAAGCTTTGGGGAAAATTTCAAAGTGCTTTTGAGCCAGAATCTATACTATTTTGCTATTTGAAGATTCTGCAGCATCTGATTACATTTTAAGCAAGTATTCAATCACTTTGATAACTTTTCTTTCTCGTTGCAATCACTTTTGCAACCTATTCAATTCAAGACTGAATCTA
>JAKSZP010013839.1:0-39872 GCA_022478985.1 Massospora cicadina
CTGACTGATCCAAATCATAAAGGCAACGCACTATATGCTCCTTTGGACACAGTACTATGCATCCCCACAGTCCTGTATACTACTCGGTGGTCCACATCTGGCTTCAACAGAAGCTTAGCCACCAATATGGTATAAATTATATTCACAGGGGCCCCATGTCTATGATAGCACAGATTTTTGTGTTCTAAATGAAAATGTCACAATAAATGCACTCCAAGTAAGAAGGACCATCATTGTTTATTATTTATACATCCAATGGCTACTTGTTACTCAAAAAGGAGGAAATTCCATTCCAATATGAGGATACTCCATAGGATTTTATCAACCAGAATTGCTACATTACCCCCTATTAAAGAGGCAACGTCCATTGAGGGGTACGCATTGCTCATGCCAGTTTGTTCCAGGATCTGCCATGCATATGGCTTCTGCACATCCTGGCGGAAATCAGAACTTGGGGGTGAATAATTACTCTCTGGAATGGAAGCAGGGGTATCCAATAGAAACTGTTGGTATAGCAAATTGCATGGCTGAGTTCTGAATCCTACAAGAAGAGATGCTTGGTAATTGTTAGGGAAAATTGATTTTAACTTAGCGGAGGTAGAGCGTCCCACCTCTACTCTGCTCAAGATTTTCCCTTCTTGATCTTCTCATTTGGCATTACATACACCTGTGGTTTGCTAGGACAATTGCTCGCATAATGCCCTCTTCGTCCACACTGGAAGCAAGTTATATAAAGGGTTCACATATCTAACTTGCAGCGTGAAGACCAGTTTGAAGAATAATGGTATTATTCCAAGGTCGTGGATGAACTGGCAAAGTGTACTTAGGCAAAAAATGATCTGCTGATTTATATGATGGATTAATATGTTCCAGAAATTGATAACTTGGTTGCTGCGGCTGGTATCCTGAAGATTATGGTGCAGCGACAACAGGGGTCTTTTGGGCTACATTAGGAGCACTGATCATGGCATAGAGTTGACATAAGGTGTTCACAAACCAAATAAGTCCCGCATCTTTATTCAAAATCTGAGACATAGCATTATGTAATTCATGATATGGTTTGACGGCCACTGTCATCACTATACTGACATTCTCAGTGAATAGATTGTTGGCTCTGAGTAACACATGTGCTTCTGCTGAGAATTGTTCAGCGAACTCTAACAGGGACTTATTTCGGTGGAACTGTATGGTCATGAAGTCGGCCTTTAGTTGGGCCATCTTGGCTGCACCCCCAAACAGCTGGAGAACAATTGCTTTCACTTCTTTATAAGATAATGAGCTATTTGGAAGGTAACAGGTAGCTTGATCAGCGCTTTCCTCGTCCAAAGTGGACAGCAACAGTTTTGCTTTCCACTGATCAGAAGCCCCTTCCATACAAAATCGGTTTACTTAAAGTAGCCATGCAGATTACTGTCACAACTGAAGGAGTTAATTTCTTAATTAAACAGCTTCGCCTTTCACTGGGCTCCAGACATGAGGAGCAATCAAATTGGATCCTGAGTGACTAGGGGAACCACCCCCTTGTGAACTATCATAAATATGGGCAGACAGAAGAAATTCCTCCAAATTGGACTCAGAAGGAGTAGTGTCACATAGAGGGTCCACCACAACTCCTGAGGGATACTCATTAGCTGATAAATAGCATTCTTCCCCCAAATCACCACTAACTGCACCACATCCCCCAGCTCTGGAATAATCAGCAAAATGGTCATTGATTAGCTGTTCCATTTTAACTGAATAGCATCTACCTTAAATCCTGGTGTTCTTGTTGCAACATCTCATATTGATGTTGCAACTCCTGATGGAATTCCCGCTCAGCATCCAGTTTCTGCTCCACTGCATGTAGTCACGAGAGGATATCCTCCACTGTGTTCTGCTTTCTTTCATACTGCATGCTAGCATAACTTGCTTATCAATTAGCATCATTTATTTGTTTAATGAGGGTGGCTTGTTCTCACACCAATTCAATATTGGCCCGTCAAAGGGTATCAAGTCATACTTGCATGTCCGCATACTTTCTTGTCTCACTGATTGAAAAGAGGAATGGCTCAACTGCACTCAGCCTGGCTAACAACTTCCAATTGTGTAATCAGACGCACTAGCTGGAGATATTTGGGGGACATCAACAAAAGGATTAGCGCATTATCCATCATCCACTGATTACTCCACTTGATGCGAAGTTGTCTAACTTCAGCTGCTATAGAACTGACATGATCTGCTACTCGCCGTTCTGTTAGTGTTATCCTTTCCCTAATCTGATCTATCATGACTTTAAATGCTTCCGCCCATTCTGCTAGATCTGTCATAAAGCGCTCAGTATTTCTTCCCACCGTTGTTACATCTTGAATCCATTCTGCCAATAGACCATGCCAATTCAGCAGTTCTCCTATCACCCAAGGTAACTCTAGATTCAACTGTGGCACCAAAACGTCCAACTGATAGTGGACATCCCCAATACGGTGGTCCACCTGTATCAGCGCCCCCTGCACCTCTGAAAAAGAGCAATCAAGGTGGTCAAGCAGGAGGCAAGTATCATTCTGCTGGGATTGAATGAAACACATTACATCCACAATCTCAGTATTATGGCAATCCAGCACATGCAGTAGCTGGCGCTAGACGGTTGCACATAAGTGACTAGATACTCCTCAGTTCTGTGGGTACCAAGTCGATGAGACAACCTCATTGTAGTTGCGTCCAGATAGGTCATATACAAGGTGTAGTGGCTTTCTTGGTCCAGTTGATTGTAAAACAAACTCAAAGCATGCTCCCCCACCTTGTCTTTGTAGAGTTAATACCCCCACAAAAGCCATTCCATAATGTCATGCAGCTGCTGAGGGGGCACATTCATAGAGCAACCTTGTTGGTCAGCTGTCAACTCAGGACAGGTTTTTAATTGCAAATTGACCAAAACATCTTCATTACCCAAATCAGTTACTTTAAATAGTACTGGTTTGTCATTAGATGCTTCCCACACTTCCTCAGCATATCACATGTGGAATCCAATCAAGTTTTGTCAAAATGAATGAGGGCTCACCATTTTACCCTAGCATTAATAAACTACAGTTGAGCAAAGCCCCCTGTAGTGAGCACCACTGTTAATTTTTGGCATAAAGGCTTGATTCTGCTGAGTCAGTTTACACAGGGTATTAGCCACTGAGCAACCAAATCAGATGATATGAAGATCGCCAACTCTAATAGAACCCAATAAATGATATATGGAGCAATCGCTCCTATCAACCTTTTATTAATCTTATAATAATTGCAGACTTGTCTGCAACAACCTACTAAAAGAAAAAGACCTCCTCCTTAATCCTCCATTCATCTCTTTAAATCCCAGTCCCCAAGATGGATGCATCCTCATCTTGGTAATCTCCTATTTGTTTTCCTTTTTCTAGAAGTTCTCATCTAGGGGGTGGAAGGCGAGTTGGTAAGGGCGTATGGCTACCAACCTGAAGGTTGTGGGTTTGATTCCCACCCTTCTCACATCAATCAGGGTACCAGCCAAAGGAAGCTATAGGCGGTTAGTAGGTTTAATAACACGAAAACCTTACCCATGATGTAACCAGAAAAATTTGAGTCCCAATCCAGAGGTGGAAAACTTTCTTTGATGGAGTTGACCCTGTTCAGGTTTCATGTCATTTCTTTCTTTCTTTTGGTAATGCCTGTCCCCTGGTCGGCTTGCCTCATTTAAATAAAGAAGTTCTCATCTATCTTGAAATCTTGGCATAATTTCCTTAATTTGCTAAGCATTCAACACTTTGATCAATTTACCTTTCATATACCTTTTCTGTCAATCTTGATACTTGTCTCAATTTCCACTCTGATCTTCTGGTATGTGTAGTGTATAATCCAGTCATATCAACTTCTCAACATATATATATATATATAAAAATTGTATATTTACTGTATATCATAGCTTAGTTATATAGTATTATATATATTATATAATATTTAATATAAAATATTATATATAAATAAAAAATATTTGAGGTGGGTCAACCTTGAGACAAATATACCACACTGAGAATTTTCTAGCCATTACAGGTTTCAAACTCAAAACCTGCACTAGGGTGGAAACAGTTTTACCTGCCAGACTAACCACCCTTTACAATATCTATATATATATAATGATTTATAATATATAAAATATAATATATAGTATATAAGTAATTATTATACAAAATATTTAATATATTATATTACATATTATTTATATATCATAAATTTATATTATTATAGTTATTATATATAATAGATATTACATATATTTACATACATAGTATAGTATAAATATGATTTTGTATAAGTGCACATGTTTTGCTATTCTTGCAGTCATACATTATAGTTTTTTAAATTAATTCTTTTGCAAAGATTTTTTTTATTTTTTAGTGCACTTTTTTGTTTAGTTTGTGTATTTTTACATTATATTTTCTTACTTTCTAATTTCAACTTTTTATATTATTTTAAACCTTTAAAAAAAGCAAGGTTTATAAAAATGTTTTTTCTTATTTTATTTTTACTTTTTTTAAGCATAATTAACTAGATTAACATTATACATTACATAAGTTAGATTAGTAGGTTAATTTGGATTTTCAAAAAGCAATTATATATTTTAAAATTTCTCATATGTTATTATATTAAACAACTTTTTATTCAAAGTTTTACTATATGGAGTAATCAAATATGTCATGTTCTCATGACTCTATTAAAGGGACCAACTGCTAAGATAAGGTTGGGCGCCAATAGTCAAAAAAGGTCAAGCTACAGGACCTTCCTAACTTAAGCCACACCTTGGACTAACGCTGGGTGAAGGCTAGATATGTCCAGGTTGGTTCAAGGAAAGTGCGAGATTCCCAGCCATGTGTAATGGCAATAGCATTAAAACGGATGGGTTTCCATATAAACAAAGATAGTTCAATTCAGTTACTCAGTAAACGGAGGTTTGAAACCCATTCAATCTATGAATTTTCCAACTCAGGTCAGCCTTGCCTTCAATCATTCAATTTGAGTTTAGTTAATTACAAAGTATAGTACCCAGTCATATGGAAGAGTGCACTTATTGAGGCATCTGAGCTTAGCACCACTTCTGTAACAAATGGTATAAATACATTTTGTTGCATTTAGATTTGAGTTAAAATTTCCAAATCCAAGTCAATCTGTTTAAAAAGATTTTTGGTGTTTTTTGGGTTTAGGTGCTGGGTTGTGCCACGCCTGGATTATTGATTAAGCTCTTGTAAGCCTAATTGATGGTTTGGGTGAGGCCCTGGAAGGGTGACCTTTAAGATTGATCCTGTGCACCTCCAAACTTTGTTCAGAATTTTTCTCACTCTCTCATGGATTTCTCTGGTGGCCTCAGGGCCACCATTACCTTATCTTACCTGATGATCTGAACACAACAAGTTTTTTTGCATTAACAAAAACTTGGGAATTTGGGGCTTATCTCCCTTGAACATCCTGTCTTTTACTTGGTGTGTTTGTGGCATCAGATAATTGGGATACTGTTCATCCACAACTCTTTATTTGATTGTTGCAAATCTATATGACTGGACAATAAGCCACAATTATGACTGATGGATCATTGGAGGAATTCTGCTAAAGATTCAATGGGCAGAATCTGATGAGGATGTTTTGGAGCTACGAGTATTCAAGTGTCTTAGGATGAGGCGATATTGGGTTATAATGGGTTGTTATCAGATTGCCTCCAAAATAAAACATTATGCGATGTCAACATTTGAAAAATATAATTTAAAATTCACTGAATTAGGGCAATAGATAATTGAAGAACAGCAAGATGAAACCAACAATAATATGGTGAACTAAATAAACTAAGCAAAAGAGTTAGTACTGACTGAGGTTGCTGATATATCAGTGAGATGGAAAAATTGAGAGGGGGAAGAATTTGAGTTAGATAGAGAGAGCATGAGCAGATGAAAAGAGATCTGTGGAGATTATTAGATTACAATAAAAGAAGTGTTGTTGGGGAAATTGCTCCCTTGTTATTATAATTATTTATTTAAATGTGTTCCAAGGAACTGATGATCTTCATATCATCCGTTCTAATTGCTCATTAGGTGTAACCCTGCGCAAAAACCCTTTGGCATATGTATAGATTATTGCCAAATTTACAACAGTGGTGCTCACTACAGGGGGCCCATTTATCAATTACAATATGATAGAAACTCAGTTGCTGGCTATGTCGCATCCAGGTTGCTTTGATAAGGAAACTGCACAAAATGCTGGCCCAGTTGCATATGCGGAGCCAAAACTTGCATTAGACGCTGTGTTCAAAAGACAAGATGAGCTGCTCCAGGAGATTTGCAGTGATAAGCTGCCTCCATTAATCGTGAAGGAGATATTCATGGGTTCTTTAAGTGATTTAAGTTTGTGACAGAAGGAACTCAAATTGGTGGAGGGTAAAACTGTTGATATCTACCTTAGATGTTGATAGCGCTGATCAAGTCATCTGTTACCTTTCAGGAAGTCCCATTACATACCAATAAATAAAGGAGATGGTGCTGCGGTTGTTTGGTGGAACTGTAAAGATGTCGCAGTGGAAGGCTAAGTTCTTGATCATTGGTTTTCAGCAAAATGAGACCCTCACCACATTTTCTGAGCAATTTACGGTGGAAGCTCACATGTTGATTGTGGCTGGAATTTTATCTGAAGTCGACATGTGTATTACAATGACCACTGCAGTAAAGCCATACTCTGAGCTTTATAATATATTGGCCCCATTGTTGGAGGATGACATACCCCTTATTAAACTTGTTCAGTTTGTGCGCCTCCTAGCTGTAACTTTCCCTCCACCCAATATTGAGCAGATTCACACTGTCGCTGTTGTCAAACTTACTATGCGGGTAAATTCAGCCAGTCAGTGCAGATTCCGCCAGGTTACCCCACAGTTCAACATCCGCCCTATAACTGCTGATTGACAACTAGCCAACTACCACTACGGCCCTAAATACGCTGACTAGCAGCAATCATTCTATTGACTTGGGCATGTTTACACCAATCATCTTCAGTCCAACTTTCCGCATGGGCCAACTTATATTAATCATGGATGCAGGCCATATGGGGTATGTTGTTTCAATTGCAGTTGCCCTGGGCACCTGGAATGATGGTGCCCCAATCAATGGATCCCTTGAATACAGCAGGATTTATGCTCTCAGGGAAAAGTCAGAGCAGAGTAGAGATGGGACTCTCTACCTCTGATATCCTAAATTCAAACGTCCCACCTGAATTTACTGAATTATATGCAGCAGAAGCCAGCCAGTATGATGATACATTCCTCTATCAGCAGCCAATTGTGGGAGTAAATGTGCTGACCCAAGCACAAGCCAAAGAAATGGCGGACAAAGGGTCTCTGGAGCAACCAAAGCATTATTCTTGTCAGATGTTTGACCAAAGTCTATCAGACAAGCTGGACCTGTTCGCAGATGTGCTGTCCCTGAGAGGAGCAGAGGTCGCCCTCCCAGTGGACGTTATTGTAACAAGAGACCCTAAAGTCAGTGTGGGGTATTATTAGTTTCCTGGGGAAACGTGATTTGTTGAATGTCCACATAGTAAATAGTCAACATTCAACTTACTTGGAGTGCACTTACTGTGACATTGTAAAAGCTAAAACCTTAGTCCAATCTATATTTGATATGGGCACTCCCATTAACATTGTCTCCACTAAGTTGGTGGCGAAGTTGACTTTAAAACCTGATATAGACCACTGGATGGTATATTGGACCGCTGGAGCAGAAACCATGGTCTTTGAGGGAGCGTATAGCATGCTTCCCTTGCGGGTTGGATATTTTGTTGTTGTGGCTCTGGTGGTAGTATTAACAAATAACAATTACAATCTGTTGATTGGGACTTCTTTTATGCGACACTATGGGGCTGTCATTGATATGATGGAAGTGACCTTCGCAATTTTGGGGCAGCAGATTTTAATTTACTTTACCTTCAGTGGAGTGCCGAAGGGCTCAATGCATATGGGACAGATCAACCTTGCCTAAAGTGATGGGTGATTCAGGTATGCTACCATCAGGTAAAAGGCAAGACTCAGGCCCTTCCCCATCAAATATATGAATATCATGGGCTACCGCTCAGAGTCGCTGGGCCTATATCCATCCCCTTTGAACGCCAAGTAATAAACACTGAGCTAGAGGTAGAAGTGCCAGCTGGGCTCTATGGGGAGATCATTAAGCCTTATCAGCATTCTCAGCTTGAGCCCCACGTGTCTCCAGACATCATACTCCCAGGCCATGAGTAGATCAAGGTATTGGTAGCAAATCTTTGGAACGTACCAATTTGATTCTGCCAGCATCAGATCATAGCATATTTACATTTGAACCCAGTTGGGGAGGTCATCTGGGTTCATGAGTTTGGGTCTCTGGATAAATTTGTTCTGCCCATCAAACTGCACCTCGGAGTAATGGTTGTTGTACCACATGAGAATTTAATGGGGTTACCAGAAGACCAGAAAGATTGGATGGAAGCTTTATTTCAAAAATACAAGGAGATTTTTGCTGTCAACAATCATGATTTAGGGTGCACTAGGGGTAGTTCATTAGCTGGACAATTGGGACATCCCCCCATCAGGTCTCAGTTAATTTACTAATTGAGGGCAGATGAAGAAGTTGTCACAGAGGAAATTGACAAGCTGCTGGAGCAGGAGATGCTCAAACCATCCAAAGGTCCATGGGCTTCGCCTGTTCTGATTGTAAAAAAGAATGATGGCACTAACTGCATACTAATTGACTACCAGAAGCTGAATAGTATCACCAAAAAAGACTCATACCCTCTGTCACAGATTGATGATGCACTTGATCAGCTAAGCAGAGTGCTTTTCTCATCGATGGACTTGATATCCAGTTCTTGGCAAATTGAGTTGTCAATAGCTGAACAAGAGAAATGCGCCATAATCACATCCAAAGGGCTTTTCCAGCCAACTCATATGCCGCAAGGGCTTTGTAATGCCTCAGCCACGTTTTCAACGAGCAATGTACACCATTTTGGGTGACCTGAAGCTGTTTTGCGTACTTGTGTAGCTCAACAATATCAATGTCTTCTTTTGCATGTTCTCTGAGCACCTCACTCATTTGGAAGAAAAATTCCTCCAACAGGCTGAGGCCAATATCAAGATCAAGCCCTAGAAAAGTCACTTCTTCAAGGATCAGCTGGAGTACCTTGGTTTTGTGGTGGATGCAAGTGGGCTAAGACCCCAACCAGTCAAGGTAGAGGCTATCCAGAAGATGACTAGCCAACTAGTAAGTGGGGCATATAGGTGTTTTGGGTGATGGTGGATTATTACCACCACTTTATAACCAAGTTCAATTGCATTAGAGGTCCGCTGTTTGAGCTACTAAAGAATTATACCACGTTTGAATGGATGGAATGGCGCCAATGCACCTTTGATACACTTTGAACGGCGCTAATCAGTGCACCTATGTTGCACTACCCTAATTTTGATAAAGAATCTATTGTGCAAATGTATGCGTCCCTTTCCGCTGTTGGGGCGGTCCTGTCTCAGAAGAACTATGAGGGGGAGGAGCACCCTGTGGAGTACTACAGTCATATCTTTAATTGCCATGAACATAATTACACCGTAACTGAGCAGGAGTTCTTAGTGGTGATATATGCATATAAGCAATTTCGAGTATATTTGCACAAAAAAGTTTAAGGTCATAACAGATCATGCATTGTTGCGCTGGTTGGAGAATCTAAGAGAGCCTGATGGGCGGCTAGCCCAATGGGCTCTTAAGCTGCAGTCTTATGATTTTAAAATCTTTTATTGATCTGGAGCAAAACACAAAACACTGATTGCTTATCAAGATTGCCAACAATTGCAGTTGAGGCGGATTTAAGTGACTTAATGTACAACAAAATGCTCAGCAGAAAGTACGACGATGAGCCTCCTCAAGTTATCAAGGTACTAGACAGAATCAGGGCCAATACATTTCAGAAAATGGTGGATTTTATAAGTGGATAGGGACACTAACATGAATATTCCCAGACCTTCCACAAGACCAAATATCATTTATGAGTGCACACCGAGCAGTTGGCCATGGTGGAGTCCATAAATCCTTGATTTGTTGTGACTGCGGTATTATTGGGAAAGCATGCAATTTGATGTGCTTGAAACCCTATCCTGCTGCCATAAGTGCCAGGTGGAGAAGCTTTTCTACTAGAAGACTACGTACCAGTTAGTAAAACCTCACTTTGATTGGCATACAGTTTCTATTGATGTCATGGGGCCCATGCCAACTGGAGCTAAACTGTCTTAGTATATCCTGGTGACAATTGACCACTAGACCAGGTGGGTTGAGGCGCGCGCCATTAGGGATCTGGAGGTGGTTACTGCGGCTAAGTTTGTAATGGAATGTATTATTCAGTGTCATAGCTGCCAGCAGTATATCCTTACTGACAATGGCACTAATTTTACTGCTCACATCCTATCCAAGCTTAGTGAAGTGATGGCCATCTGTGGAGTTCAAACAACTCTGTATTACCCTGAGTCCAACGGAATGGTTAAATGGGTTAACAGGACCCTGATGAACATGTAATGAAAGTTGGTTACAGATAGGCCCTCTTATTGAAGTACCCTTCTTTCCAGTGCGGTGTTCGCCTATAAAATTAGTTACTATTCCACCATGGGGAAAATCCCATCATAATTACTTTATGGACAGCACCACACTTGCCCAAACTCCTTTATGCCTGTGTAGAAGACAATAGTGGAATGGATTCGCAATGCTACTTGACTGCCTTAATAAATATGCTGATTAAATTACAAACCAAAGAGTACTTGTTCAGCTTAGCCAAGAGAATAAAAAACCAGGCTGCAAATCAGGTATGGCGGAGTGGCATAGCACAGCTCAAGGATGGAGATATGGTGCTATTCCACGATCATCATGGATTTATGTGGAAGCACAAGCTCGCAAATAATTGAATTGGGCCGTTCATGATAATAGAATAGATGGATGTTGACGCCTATACTATCAAGGACCCCATGAGTGGTTGGATTATATATTGAGTGCATGCAAAATTCCTTCATCCATATAAGCAGCAATAAAGCTTCTCCAAAAAAAGAAAAATAAAAATAAACAAAAACAAAACTAAGTAAAATTGAAGATGTTGAACAATACTATCACCAACATTTGAGTTATAAGCCATGTTTATTTGGGTTTTCTGCTTAAGGTCTTTTGCTTCGTTGTCTTTGTCTTTCCGCCTTTCTTCAGTTTCTTGCAGTGTTCTTTTCTGCTTAGACTGATGGGACCCTCATTTCTTCTTTCGCTGCTTCAAGGGTATCGCAGATTCAATGAACCCTTCTTGGGGTATGGGGTGGTGGAAAAGGTTGCTGTGTTGAGGGCGAGGTTGTTGATGTCCTCTCAGGGGCCATTGCGCTAGCCTGCAGAGGGGAGGCCAGTGCAGTAAAACCTGAAGAGGAGTATGAACTGGAGTTCTAAGGCAAAAGGCCAGGTGGTGAGAGCTCAGCTGTTTGATCGAGCCAAACCTGTTCTTGCCCTTAAGAGCAAAGCCTGCAACCACATGCATTGATGGTCCTGGGAGATTAAAATGTAAGCAAGCAGAGGGGGTCATAGTTGTAAGGGCTGGCGAGCAAGTAGGTAATCTCAGCTTGAGGGGAAAAGGCCGCACCCAGCACCAGGCAGTCTACAAGAAAGTCCTCCATGCTCAGGTATGCCATTGGGAAAGGAGTGGCTGTGGTAAATGATGCTTACTGGGACCACTCAAGGGCTGCCTGGTGCCACTCTACTCCTGATCCTAAAGTGGTTGTGGGATGAAAAATCAGGTAATCTAGGAGCGTCATGATGGGGGTACTGGGATAGGTCATTGGTTCAGAGTGCAGCAAATGCTGTGGTGACCCCAGATCAAAGGCAAGTTAGCTGGTTGTTACAGAAGTTCACCCCACAGGGACTGGAAGTGGGTAGGAGCATGGGGAAAGGACCCTAACCAGATGACTTTCACCCACTGCACAAAGCACAGCATCCACTGAACGGACAAAGCTACAGGATGAGGCTTGGCAGGAGATGGGAGCACTAGACGACTGAAGCCATCCGCCAGGAGCTGGACCGCCTTGTTAAATGAAGGCCCTCAGCTCCGCTCCCCTCCCCAGCATAGCTGGGCCACTATGTCCCCAAAGGGGGCGTGCCAGGAAGACAAATGGCTGACGACTTTGGTAAGGAGAACTTCCTGAGCCAGAATGGTCATGAGGTCCACATCGGCCTCTTCCTCATCATCTGGGGGAAGGGGGAACTGGGGGAGAGGAATGTGGCCTGGGTCAGGAAAATTCAAGTCAAACCATAAATGGAAGAAGAAGTTGAAGTCGTGGACCTGTGGTTGTTGGTGCATGATGGTTCACATTGTGTTGAGGGAAAAAAGACATACAGCTTATCATCCAGTCAAGGGGGTAATGTTGCGAATTTATATGACTGGACAATAAGCCACAATTATGACTGATGGATCATTGGAGGAATTCTGCCAAAGATTCAATGGGCAGAATCTGATGAGGATGTTTTGGAGCTACGAGTATTCAAGTGTCTTGGGATGAGGTGATATTGTGTTATAATGGATTATTATTGGATCACCTCCAAAAAAAGGCATTAATGCGATGTCAACATTTGACAAGTATAATTTAGTTTTTCTAAAATTATGGCAATAGAGAGCTGAAGAACAACAAGCCTAAACAATGAGAATATAGCAGAAAAATTAACTAAGCAAAAGGGTTAGTACTGACTGAGGTCACTGATGTATTAGTGAGATGGAAAGATTGAGAGGGGGAAGAATTTGAGTTATATAGAGATAGTGTGTGATCAGATGAGAAGAGATCTGTGGAAAAATTAGATTACAATAAAAGAAGTGTTGTTGGGGAAATTGCTCCATTGTTATTATAATTGCTTATTTACAAATGTTTCACGGAACTGATGGTCTTCATATCATCTAATATAATTGCTCAGTGGGTGTAACCCTGCGCAAAAACCCTTTGGTAGATATATAGAGTATCGCCAAATTTACAACATTCATAATAATTATAAATTAAGACTAATTCCAAGGGTTTGCAACCTCCCATCCTTATTTTATCTTTTTCTCACTTCAATCTCGCTAATTCTGAGGTTTATTACCTTTAGAGTCCAGCTCACACTGGACATTCAGCATCACTTGCATCAAACATAAGTTAAGGTGGTGATTGGAAACTGGGATGTTTCTAACTGTTACAACTTCCACTGTTTGATATATCCCACTATTGTTTAAATATAATATCCTGAGGCTAATCTTCCTCATCGGTCATCTTCCTTTTCAATAAGGTCCCATTAGTTTACATTTTTTATACGTTAACTTGGGTTAACCTGTGCGCAGACCTCTTTAAGGAGGACTCAAACAACGTCAGCCGTTTTATCTTTACAAATTACCACTGCATTTGGGGCACCGCTGGGCCCTATGGTCCCCTCCAGACTGATGCACCTGAGCACTCCTTCTCTGATTAAATTTTGGGTATGGACACTCTTTGAGGTCACTTAAGTCTATCTGTTTGTTTGCCAACTATCAATAAATACAGCATTGCACACCATTGCACACCATTGCCTTTTCTTCCATTAGCTCCAGCACACTCTGCAGGACTATTTCCACCTTTATATTGACAATTAGTTCCCTGGCATTATGTCTGTGCACTGCGCACCACCTTTCTGGGAACTGGAGAAATATAGACACTCTCCTGACATTAGATGACCAACCGCTTTATTTTATGTACAAAAACTTATCCGTGTGGGACTTTTATAAAGTGGTAATTGGGTGAACCAGCTGTTGGTCACAGATGCGGTGGGGCTCACCTCTGTTTTCTCATTAATCTGATGTAGGAGCATCTCAGCGTTATTCTTGCTACCTCCAACTAGGAAGTACCCACATTTCTTACTTGTACATGGTGGATATGGGCGCTTTGCTATCCAGGAGTTGTTTCCCCAACTTCTCACCTAAATTCACAAAATCAATACAACTAAGATGTTTTTTCTTAGCACCATGTTCAGATGGTACAGTTGGGATCATCAAAAAAGGGCCTGATGGTGATGTCCTTAAATACAATGCACAACCCATCACCAAAATGATTAATGGGTCATTCATGGCCCAAAACGAGTTTTATAATGATATTTTTACATAAAAATGAGCTCAATATCTTCTCTTATGGCTTTGATATAGAACCTATTTCAGTATTAAAATACCCCAGAGAACCCGCGCTTGACCATTACCATGATCTGAAGAACCCAGGAGGTGGAAAGAAATTACTTTTACAATATAAAAACGTTTATGAAACTTCTGAAGATATGGTGGGGTATATGACCTCAGTATTAAGAGTGGCCAACTATCCCTCCCCATTTTTTGATGTGAAAACGTACCCTGAGGGCAAGCTTATTTTATTTAACTGAGGTAAGCTGACCAGGGGACAGACATTACCAAATATATGTGAAACTAAGAGAATAACTAAGAAATATAAAAATTGGGCTCCCCAGGGTACTCAAGTTAACCCTGTTGCCAGCGGGACTGCCAGGTATGTGGGATTGGTGCACTACTCCGAGCGGGTTTCCCCTGCTATGGAGCAGGTGTGAAGGAAAGGGTCTGTGTGGAGGAACCAGAGTGGGAACCATGATTCTATGAGCGCTTTTTGTCTTGGTCTCATATATCCATAGAGCCAGGCTTGGAAGTGCTCTAGTAAGTGACATGGAATCTGTTAATCCCATGAATGGTTGGGACCGTGCCCTTGAAAGCATCTAATGCAATTGTGTGTATTGTCCACATTGCAATGGGTATTATTAGGGAGCGGTGAGTAGATGGGATTGGTGACTCGATCTGGAGCGCGAAGATACTCTTTGATATCAAGAATTCCTGTTCGTTTTGAATCTTGAGCAGGCGTGCGACTTCCTGCCATATAGCTTTGGTTGGGGGGCATGTTTCTAGACGGTGATGTAGGGATCCCTCCCCTCCACATACTGCACATGTTTTGTGGAGGGAGTTGGAGCGGTCCGCCGTCCTATAGGTCCTTCTCAAACAGCGCCAGGCGTTTGCTCTTATCCTTGGTTGTAGGAGTGGGTGGTGTGTCATTTTCCACATTGCTTTCTGTGTGGTTAAATCATAGGGAATGTCCAGCATATCTAGGTATTCTATCCTAGCTATGCTTGGGGTTGTTGCGAGCATATCCCTCTGGGGGTGGTTTTCTAGGTTTCTTAATTTGAATTGGGGGCTGGGTCGTCCCCTTCCCTGTATAGTACCCATGTTCTCTATGGTCCATCCCATACGGCGGATAGTTTGGAGGATATGTTTGAAATGAGGGGAGGTTCCATGCAGACCCATTGCAGTAGGGTGTTTGGCAAGGTATGTAAGTAGTCTGGGTGGACTATGTGGGTTGGTTAATTTGAGCGCCTGTGAAAAGTTAGTCCTTGCTGCTCTGGACCAATGTTGTTTTGGGAGGTCTGGAGCAAGAATTTCCTTTATCCAGGTACCTAGGATGTGATTGGCATGGCTCTCAAAATCTATTAGTCCCATGCCTCCGCTTGAGCGTGGGCCAAATAGTGTTTCCATCCGTATAGGAGGGTGAGAGTCAGGCCACAGCCAGCCCTGGATAATCGCGCGAATTGAGGTTATAAAGGTAGGTGAGAAGGCTATTGCGTGGGCCTGGTACCACAGTATTGGGAGGATGAGCGAGTTAGCAACTGTAACTCGTTCTGTTAGTCCTGGGGTTCTTCCCTTGAGGGAGGCGACGCTTTTGGATACCCGTTGTAACAGGTTACTTTCCATTGTCTCATTAGCATATCCCCCTAATTCAAGCCAGATTCCAAGGTGTCGGACAGGAGTGGTGGTGGGAGGTGTTGCAAAGGGTAAAATGATTGGGTTTTTTCTTCGAGTGTTGGTGTGAGGTTCTGATGTTGTGGCCCAATTGTTTGTGTATTTGCCTAAGAGGATGATTTCTGTCTTCCTTTTGTTGAGCGATGCATTGCTCACCTTGGAGTATTCCTCTAGAGTGTGTTCCAGCTTTCGGTCATCTTCATTGTTTGCTATACCTGCTACGCAGTCATCTGCAAAGGCCAGTATCTTGACTGTTGGTTGTCCTTGTGCGGTTATCCCCATGAGACGTGAGTCAGTTACTCGGAGGAGCGGGTCAAAGCTGAAATTGTATAGCAGTGGGCTGAGGGGATCCCCTTGTTTGAGCTCTCTGTGTGGTTTAATCTTGTTTGTTAGGAATCCAGGGCCGCATACAGCCATGGTTGCAGATTCTGTTAGGAGAATCGCCCATTTTATGAATCTTGGTGGGAGTTTGAAGGCATGTAGACATTCTTTTAGGTATGACCAGCTAACACGGTCATATGCCTTTTCCTGATCCAAGAAGACCAGGGCACCAGTTGCTTTGGATTGACAAATATTTGCAACAGGATGAATGTTGTTCCAGATTGAACGCCCTGGTATAAACCCAAACTGGTTGGGTGATAGGACGTCAGATGCAATTGCGCCTAATCTAGCTGCTAAAATTTTTGTTAGAATTTTTGTGTCAGTGTTGGAGAGTGCAATTGGGCGCCAGTTGGCCAGGTCCAACTTGTCACCCTTTTTATACAAGGTTATAACGTAGGATTCATGGCCTCCTGGTAATAGGCGTGTTTCCAGCAAAGTCTGGTTCATTGACGCCAATAGGAGGGGGAGATTTGTTGAAAATATTTTTTGTAAAATTTGTAGGGTATCCCATCAGGCCCTGGGCATTTCCTACGTGGTGCACCGCGAATTGTTTCCCAAAGCTCCTCCTGTGTGATAAGGGATAGTATATTGTAATTTGGTGGTGTACTTTGTATCTTGGCAGTTTGAATAAATCCTTTAATTTTTTGTGGATCTGTTGGCATATCGCGATATAATTCGGTGTAATAGCGGTGTACTTCTGCCTTGATTTCCTCAGGGTCAGTTGCCACGGTGCCGTTGGTCTTGCGGACCTGTTTGCACATGGGCTGGTTTCCGCGGGAGTGGAATTGTTGGAAAAAGTATGTCAAACAGGTTTCACCTTCCTTTATGAATTTATCTTTTTTAATACTTTGATTCTGTGTTGGTGTTCAAAGATGAGATTGTTAAGTTGGGCTGAAAGTTCTGCCCATTTGCATCCCCAATTAGGGCTATAGCCAGATCTTGGAGTATTTATTTCCAGGTGGTTTAGTTCTGCCAAGGTACGCTTGATTGTGGCTGTGTCCGCGGTGTACTTGCATGATGCAATATGTCAGGTTTTGTTGATTAAATCTTTTTTGAAATTTTCCCATGTTCCGATGGGATCCAAAGTGAATGGGGCTGTGAATTCTGGGTTTGTAGCCTTGTTTTCAACCCGGTCAGATATCTCAGGCAATCTTATATTTTCTGGGTGAAGCTTTCTTCAAGGCGACACCTGTGTGTGGGATTGGGTTGGCGCTAACTGCACCATAACTAATCGGTGATCAGAAAAATTGATCTTTTTTGTTGTAAATTTGGAGATTCTTTAGTGGTGGGATTGTGGGATGAGGATGTGGTCAATAAGACTCATTGATTTGAGCAGTCCCTCACGTATGTTGGGTCTTGTCATATGGGGAAGGATTGGTGAATTGGGAGGAAGAGCATCCTGTAAGCTATGAGATGCCTTCATTGTGCGATATTCAATGTGTCCAGGTGGGTATCCCCTGGGATTAGGCCATCATTCCAAATCAGGGTTATCCCAGCAGTTGAAATCGCCTAACATGATGATATCTGGTGGGAGCGTGAGGGTAGAAATTTTTTCAAAAAAAAATTTTCTCCCTGAGGGCAAGCTTATTCCTGAAAAAGGACTTTAAAAGTGGTGGTGGTGTCTGCTATGAATAAAGGCCATTCTGTGTTAATTTTTGTTGACTGCTACCCTTTCATCCATTTTAGAAAAAATAAGCACTACTATTTTGGTAAATGCTGGAGCCTCTGAGAATTTTATTGCCCATAACCTAGTCAACTACCTTGAGCTTAGTTGCTTGCCAGGTGGTATGGTTAGGGGAGGGGCTTCTCAAGGTATTTCCACACTAAAGGTTCTAGGGTTAATGGATTATCAAGTGGGAAAGTACCATTTGTCAGACCGTTTCCAAGAAATCATAAACCTTCTGTACTCCTTTATTTTGGGAGTAAAGTGGTGGCAAAAGTTTGAGGTCAGGACTGACTTGATATACTTTATCTTGTCCTTAACATTAAAGAATGGCCATCTATTAGTTGTCTCTTTGTCTGAGGCTAATTTTTAGGGCAATCTGACCCACTGTCCCAATATCCACACTTTCAGTATCATCTATTGTTGAAGCCCTCACTGAAGGTACCTTTATCTTCCTGTTTAGAGGTGCTGGAATCTTCATTTGATGCAGCTTCAACTAATGTAAGTTTTGCCCATTCAGAGTTTGATAGAGTTCAAGATCACCATCGATCTGGTGCATATATATTCCCCTATTTACCCTTTGAATGTACGGGAGGAAGCGGCATTATATGTGTGGGTTAAGGAGCAAGTAGCCAAAGGTGTAATTTTTCCGCGTACTCCCCCACTATACTACCCAAATCTCTTCATGGAGACTGCTGATGGAACTTTATGCACCTTCATGGATTACTGGAAATTAAACAATGTCACTGTACCAGATTTACATCCCATCCCCCTTGGACTCTCATATTTCACGCTATGTGGAGAAGGCAAAAGTCTTCTCCAAACTGAATTTTTTAAACACGTTCAATCAGATCTGGATCAAGAAGGGCCAGTAGTGGCTAGCTGCATTCCATACCAGAAAAGGAATTGTCCAATTTTGGTATATGCCCTTTGTGCTTAAAGATGCTCCTGCTATCTTTCAACGCTATATTGATGTGGCTTTGGGGGACCTGCTGGTGTATACATGATTGTCTACGTGGATGACAATCTGGTATTTTTCCCTGATATAGGTCTCATGAAGTACACCTTTGGCAAGTGGTGGAGAGGTAAAAAGCAGCTAGACTTACGCTGAAAATTAGTAAATGTGAATTCTACAAGTCCCAGGTCACCTTCCTGGGCAACGTTGTGTTTGACCAAGAACACATGATAACTCCATATAAGGAGAAGGCTATTTGTGAGTGGCCAACACCAACTTTGGTCAAGGAATTGAGAGGTTTTTGGGACATTTACGTTTCTTAAGAAATTCACACCCAATTTTTATGAGGTGGTGGCATCCCTGTATAAGGTGAGTGGAGCTAAAGTGCTCCAATGGTCACCCATTTTGCAGGATTCTTTACAAGTAGTAAAGTGAACCCTGTTGTCCATGTCCTTCAACACGAGATCAAAAAAGATTTCATTGTGTCTATTGATGACTCCAACTTCACCATAGTGGCTTCCTTATTACAAGTAGGTGAGGATGAAATAGAGCATCTGGTGGAATACTTCTCCAGAAAAATGTCTCTACCAGAATTAAACTAAGCCATTTTTGATAAAGAGTTATTGGCAGTGGTTGAGGCGCTTACCTATTAGTGTCATCACTTACATGGCTCCTCCCAACCCTTCTTCATATGTACAGACCACTGTGCCTTGCTGTACTACGGCACACCTCATGTCTTAACCCCATGACAAACCCGCTGGCATGAGACCCTAGCCCAATTTGTGTTTTTTATGAGTTTACTAAAAACAAGGATAATAGTTTGTTGGATGCTTTGAAATGCAACCAGGCACTAGCTCCTGATCCTAAGGAGGTAGAGATGCATAAATCCTATTAGATGATTCCACTGGGTAAGAATATGTCTCAACTTTTCTCTCCCTTGACTCATGGGCCAGTGCTTGCTCCTCTGAAAAATGTGAAGAAGTATGGTATCTTAATAAAGGTAGTCCAACTTTTCTCTCTCGTTGCAATCACTTTTGCAACTTATTCAATTCAAGTCTGATTCTAGTTTGATAATCTCACAGAGGAGATTAGTCTGCGCCCATGTCAGGGAACAGTTGGGCAAGTAAGGTAAGAGGAGCAGGTGGTAGGCCCGCAGCCTCAAACATTCGAAAACGCCCCTGAGAAACTACCAGAATAGAAAAAATAAAAACTGGTGGTCACTATTTCCCCAGGAATCCTCGCTTGGCAAGCGCGATGCAACCAGTACATCAACACGCCGCACTCCCAACCACTCTCATTGTTGGAATACGGAGTCCATGTGTTTCTGGACATCCAACAAACAGCTTTATAGGAAAAATTTTGTGGGGATGTGCACACTTTTTTCCCAACTGCAGTGTACGTTGCACCTCACTCCATGTCACATGGTTGACTGGACCTCAGTTTCTAAAACAAGGAGACAGCAGACAAGGCTGCTGTGGTGCGCATAGTGATCAACCTCCCCAAAGGGCAACGGGTCATTGAAACCAAACGCATCAGATGGACAAAATCCAACCAAAATTTCCTCACGTTTGACTTTTTGCCTACTACGGTAAAATGTGCCATTTTGGAGCAGCACCTGAAAGATGGTCTCACTGTATACAGCGAAATACAATATTTTGAGATGCAACGCTTTACGCTGATGCCACACCTGTGCACTGGCAAAGCCATCGCAGTTCTGACTCCAACTGAGGATATTGCGAAGGACCTAACCCATATCCCGCACTCCACATATATTAATATTAAAGGGCATACCACCCACCCTTTCTGGGTAACCGTGGACAGCACACCCCCCATCTGCACCCACTTTGACGCGTTCAGCCATAAGGCACATGCTTGCCCCACCAAGGAGGGCATCGCAAACCAAGAGCACCCCTCAGCGGCCATGGCCAGCGGAGAGGCGCACTATGAACCAACCACAAGCGCCAAAGAGGCTTTCCCGTGGGGAGCACAAGGCTGCTACCTACTGGTAAACCATATTTCCCCACAAGAACGGAAGAAGGCTAAGCAGGCCTGCAGGGCCACGGCCAAGGAAGCGGCCAAAGTCACCTCCACTATCCCACACTCCCAAATGCCAGGAGGACATCGAAACCTTTGTGGTGGAAGCAACTTAGGAATCCCTCAACCAATCAGATTGGGAAGCCCATGCTGATTGGGCCACCCAATCTGAGGATCTGATGGGTAACTCAATCTCACCCAATCTTTGCAACCAAGCTCCAGTTGAAAACAACTTGTGGTCCAACCTACCTGAAAAAAATTTTTTGACTTGATCGTTGGTGCACCAAACTCATCTGCACTGCAAAAAATTTGTTCAACGTCGGGGAAACAAATGTGAAGGCAAAAACCAACGCGAACCTTTCTGCTAAAATTAACAAAACTACCGATAGCATTGCTGCAAACACCCATGCTGCCATGAAGGCCTGTGAGGATCTAGAGGAGGCTAGTGGGCCCAGGTGCCCACCCCTCGCACCTAAGGTGCGATGGGGGAAACCTTCACTTTAGGGATGTTAAATATGCCAGACTCAAGGACTCGCCATCCCAGGCTAAAAAACTGAGTTTTTCACAAAAAAATTTACCCGTGGATATCCTGCCCATCCAGGAGTCCCACTGTCCGCAAGGTTCTGAGGATGCTTGGAAAACCATGCTCCTCCCTTCCCTATCCTTTTGGTCAGAGCACTGTGGGGTGCTAGTTCAGAAAAACTTTCTTTTCAAATTTTTATTGTCTTAATCCTTCCTCAATGGCTGATTCCTCGTTGTCACTTTCTTGTGGGCTGATGTAGCGCATGCTATCATCAACATCTATGCCCCAACCTGTGCACGAGAGCGTCAGGAATTTTTCTCATTGGTCAAATCCCTCCTGTTACCCCCAGACCCTTTGTAGTCGGCGACATGAACTGCTGGCTAAACACACCCATGGACCGTTGGCCTTCCTCCTCCCACGCCTCCAGGGTCATGTAGAACTTTGCGTTCTAAAGGCCACCCTTGGGTTAATGGATGTGCTGCCGCAGCAAGCCTCGCTGCTCAAAAACATGACGCGCCCCCACATCCACAATGGCCAATTAGGTTCCATGACCTGCATCAACCTTATCCTTATGCCGGCGAAATTCCAACCTCACATTTCCCACTTCCAAACAACAAAATATGAATCTCCGACCACCAGCTGGTCTCAATAACCTACCACTTACCTGTCACAGTGGCTAAGGCCCCACATTGGTGCAAACTCCGCCCTCCCAAACTTGCGTCGCCAAGATTTTCCACTTGGGTGGAATCAGCAACTCTGGCAAAAGAGTTTGTTACTCCGTTTTGCGCGGACTCCATCTCCACATGGTCAGCCTTCAAAGAGGATACCATCTGCCACTCTCGCCACCTCTCCTCCTAATGCTCACGAGCCACATCAGCCATCATTTTGCGCGCTCTGGCAGAGTTGGCACACCTAGAGTCCAACATCCCAGCTACAGGCTACAGCCCTGCATGGGGCCGGAAGTGGCAGAAGCAGCCGCCCACCTCAACGCGCTCAAAAGGCAACACAAACATCGGGTTTGTGTTTAGTACAGGGCCAAACGCATTACAGAGGGCAACAAGTGCACCGCATATTTTTTTAAAATAAAATTTCGCACCACGCCAGAGCGTGGCCTGCACACAGGTTTGAAAATCAGATGATTCCGTCATGGATACGCCAGCCAAAGTGTCAATCAAAATAAAAAGTATTACTCTGAGTTATATGGATCTGATCCAATTTATCCAGCTGAAGTGGTGGAATTTCTTGATTGAACCCACATCCACACCATCTCCTCATACCCGGAAATAATGAATTTGATTACTCTAAATGAACTATGGACAGCCATCCGCGGTGCACCAAATTAGAAATGCCCAGGCCCAGATGGCATTTCATATGAATTCTATAAAAAGTACTTCAAATATATATTCCCACTGCTGCTTGCCTCACTTAACCAGAGCCTTCTGGAAACGCGCCTCCTACCAGGAGGACAAGAGGCCTTCACCATCACACTCTTCAAGAAAGGGGACAAGTTAGACTTAGCCAACTGGCGCCCCATTTCTCTAACTAACATGGATACAAAAATTTTAATTAAATTCATGGCTAACCGTTTAGGGATTGTAGCATCTGCCACCATCTCCCCAGAACAATTCGGTTTCATACTTAGAAGGTCAATTTGGGACAACGTGCACTCTTTGGCTAACGCATGCCAGTCCACAACCTCTGGGGCACTTGTATTCTTGGACCAACAGAAGGCCTATGATAGAGTAAACTGGGAATACCTCAGAGCCTGACTCCATCAATTCCACTTACCCCCTCGCTTCATCAACTGGGTAATGCTGCTCATGGAATCTGCAACAATGTCAGTGCGTGGCCCTGGCTTCCTAACGGAAGTAGTTCACCCTCAGAGGGGATTATGACAAGGGGACCCCCTTAGCCCACTCTTATACAACTTCAGCCTTGACCCACTACTTCGAAACATGAATGCCCGACTCACTGGGGTCCATGTACCAGGCCAAGCCCCAGTCAAGATGATGGCGTTTGCAGATGACTGTGTGGTTGGGGTGTCTAATAATAAAGACGCATGCGCACTTGAAGCTCTCATCCAGGAGTATTTCCGGGTAAGTAATGCTGCACTAAATGCTTCCAAAACTGAAATCATCCTCCTTGGTCAGTATCAAACCTGCTGGGCCCCAGCGACCAGTGCCCAGCCCAGCCCATCTGCTCGCACACGTGCTCGCCCTCCCAGCTCACCCCACACCGCCCCACTAGTGCTCCCCTTCGTGCCACACCCTACCATAGGGCCAGTCCGCCATCTGGGCATGTGGATGGAGGCAGGCGGATACGCTTCAGCAGTAATGGAAAGTCATATTCTAGACAACGCGATGAAGCGCATTGCCTCCCCTCAGAGCCCACCCTACTTCTCTTAGTGGCAGGGTTGTTTTAGCCAACTCTATGCTCCTCTCCAAAGTCTGGTTTGGAGCCCACGCCATCCCCTTCTCCACAAGCTTTTTCAAATCCTTGTATACCCTTCTGCAAGGATGGCTTTGGTCAGGCCGCCCACCACCAGTACGGCTTGAGGTCATGTTTGGCCCTCATCATCATGGTGGCATGGGCCTGCTTGACTTCAAAGCCCATGCTGCCAAGATCCTGGGCACCTGGATTGCGGCCGTCACTGCCCCTATGCTCCCCTCCTAACACTGGTCCCACGCGGCCCGCTCCAACTTCTCACGCGTCTTGGACCTTAACAATCCATCAAACCCTCACTCCTTGATGAAATACCTGGCTTCCCACCCATCGGCCACAGGTCCTCACGGGACTAAAACCCACTACAAACGAATCCTCCTCTCCATGCGGAGCGCTGAGTGGAGAATTCGTATTAGTGGACACACAGCACAGAGAGGCCGCCCCTCTCCTCAGTTCACACAAGAGGTACAGGGGCTACCCATCCAAGATGGCGTGATCCCCACACGACCCCATGTCCTATCCAGGGTGGACTACCTGGACATGATGGACATCCCTTACTCCATTGAAACTCAGAAGACTATTTGGAAATATGCACACCATCCTCTGTTGCAGCCTCAAATCCGTTCCCATGTGTGGCGCTACCTGAGGTGGGTGTGCCATATGGCTGAGCGCTCTAACGCTTTACACTCATCCTGCGTCATGTGTGGCCAGTATGGAACGCTGTTCCACCACATGGAGAAGTGTCCAACCTCTATAGTGATATGGCGCGAAGTTCAACGTCTGCTTGGCCAGGATCAAACACATCCCTTCAGTCTGTCAAAAGATATGTTTGCTTTATCAATGGCTTCCCCCTTCCACCCTCCCTCCGTGCTCTGGTGGTTGCAATCGCCATGTGGACTATCCACACGATTGTCTTGGATGCCATCGCAGGCTCCACCCCCACCCTCCCAGAAGCTGTCCACAGATTCCGGTCTCATTTGGTGGACCACTTTCAGGCGTGGATATTTGGATACCTCCCACTGCATCGCCAACAGCTGGTCTCCTCCTGGTTCCCATTTGGTTCATCAAATCAGACCCTTTCCTCCAAACGTGTTCAATTGTGGCTACGGCCCCTTCACACGTTCCCTCCCCTCCCCATAGTGACGTTCCCGCTGGCAACAAGAGATAGCATCACTTCTCGGGGGTGCCTTCCCTGTTACTAAGTTTTGTTTCTTTCAGGTCAGATTTGGAAGTGTCCATCCCATGGTTGGCCTTCCTTGCAATAAATTTAAATTTAAATTTAAATTTAATAAAGCTAATCCTTTCACAGCCTTTGTCAGATGAATATACTATGGTTCTTGTTAAGGGAACGTTAAATAAGGAGAATATTACTAGGGGTTAGCACGTGAAGGAGGAGATGGTGTGGTTTCTGGGACGCCTATGGGTTCCTGCTGGACCACTTTGCCTGTAAATCATCTGGGACCATCATGATGGTATCACTGTTGGTCATCCTGGGAAGGCGGAGACTATGGAGCTAATTCTCCATAATTACAATTGAAAGGTGTTAGCCGCATAGGTGGGCAGATATTGTAAAAAGTGCCTGGTCTGCAACCAGATGAAACCAAATTACCACCCACTATTGGGGTTGTTGGTACCGATTCAAAAGGCTGAAGGGCCTTGGACTTCTTTATCAGTGGATTTTATTGTGAAATTGCCAGTGTCTGATGGTTGTGATGCCATCATGGTAGTGATGGACTATTTTACAAAGTTCACCCACTTTATTCCCTGTAGAACCATGGTTACCGTGGCTGAGATGGCTAGGTTCTTTTTTTGCATGTGTTTGTCCTTCATGGGATTTTAACAAGAAATAATTAGCGATCATGGGCCCAGTTTACCTCAGCCTTCTGGGAAGAGTTTTGTAAGACTCTTCAGATTCGTCCCTGCCATTCAACTGCCTATCTCCCCCATTCAGATGGGTAGACTGAATGAGTGAACCAGTGCTTGGACCTTTTTGTGGTGTTACATCAATGCAGATCATTCAGATTGGGTCTTTCATCTCCCCATAGCCCAATTCAGTTATAACATTGCCCAACATGCATCAATTTGGCCATTCCCCTTCTTTGTCAACTATGGCTTCAAGACCGACTTTAACATGGAGTCCACTTGTGGATCCAAGGTGAAAGCGGTGCTGGACTTTGCCAAAATATTTAAGAAATTACACCAGGGGGTGAGAAAGATTTTAGATGTGGCCATGCAGGCTTACAAGGAGAACGCTGATGGTAATAGATGAGTTGGACTAGCATACAAGTAAGAAGATCTCATGATGCTAGATTCTAAAATAACCCAATCAAAGAATAATGCAAAAAACTGGGACCAAAGAGGATTGGGCCCTACTGCATTGCTAGAAGAGGGCCACGCCACATACCAGTTGGATCTCCTCCTCATTTCAAATCTTTCAGTCTTCCATGAAAGAAAGCTTACATTGTTTGAGGGCCCCCACCAGAGAATCTTGAGGCTTATCTTGTGGATGAGGCGCTGGAGTGGGAAGTGGATGGTATAGTAGCCTTCTGCCAGGTAAGAAGAAGACTTAAGTATCATGTATCCTGGAAGGAATTTAATGCAGCGGAGAACGGTTAGGTTCCAGCGTGAGACTGAGCATATGCCCAAGACTTAATTGAAGTATTCCACAAGCGTTTCCCTAAGTCTTCATGTTTTAAGTCCAAAAAAGCCATCTCTGACATGAAGTTGACCCCTGCTCACAAAAACTTTTTCCTTGGCATTATCCCTGGAGGATAATGGATCCCAAATAGAGGAGAGGGCAATGTCATGTTCACATGACTTTATTGAAGGAATTAACTGAAAAGAAAAGGCTGGGTGCCAAGAGTAAAAAAAGGTCAAGCTACTAGATCTTCCTGACTTAAGGAACACCTTGGACCAACGCTGGGTGCAGGCCAGATATTTCCAGGCTGGTTCAGGAAAGTTCAAGATGCCCAGCCATGTGTAACAGCAATGGCATTAAAATGGATAAGTTTCCATTTAAACAGTGACAATTTAAATTTATTACTCATTGAATGGGGGTTAGAAACCCATTCAATATATGAATTTATCAACTTTGGTCAGATTTACCTTCAATTAATCACTTGAGTTAGGTCAATTTCAAAGTATAGTGCCCATTCATATGGAAGAGTGCACTTATTGGTACACCTGGGCTTAGCACCACTTCCATGGATTGATAATTTCCCTGCTATTGTTTAAATATAATTCCTTGAGACCAACCTTCCTCATTGGTTATCTTCCTTTTCAATAAAATACTGCTAATTTACATGTTATATATATAACATGGGCTAACCTGTGCACAGACCTCTTTGGAGAGGTCTCAAACAAAGTCAGACGTTTATCTGTACAAATTACCACCACATCTGGGTCACCACTGGGATGTCATAGTCCCCTCTAGACTTAGGCACCTGAGCACTCCTGCCCTAATCACAGCTTGGATATGGAAACCTCTTTGGGGTCCACCCAAGTCTATTTGTTTGTTACCTATTAGTAAATACAGCGTTGTACACTCTTGCCCTTTGCTCCTTTAGCTCCAGCACATTTTAAAGGCTATTCCCGCCTTAATGCTTATGATTAGTTCCCTGGCATTGTGACTGTGCACTGAGCACCACCTTGCTGGGCTCTGAAGAGTTATAGACACTCTCCTGAAAAATAGTAAAGTTTTTGATTGCTGAAATACAATTGTAAATTAACAAAACTTTTTTGTTGCTTATATGCATTTTTAGGTTTTGTTGTAGATAAATTGAGTTGAATTTTGGTCAATTGTGTGGTGTTTTTATTTAATAAACTCATTTAGGGTCTGGAAAATTTTTAGTGCCATATTATTTGATTTAATGAGTTGTTTTTGATTTAGGATTGAACCAATAAATTTACTTACTTCTTAAACTTATGGGTGGCCATCTAAAGTTATAAAAGCCAACAAGATAAACCTAAGCAAAGCTTTAAGTAAAAAATTTGAACTTTTTTTAAATCAACAAACAAATATTAAAACCAATTAACTTATCAAATTAATCAATTATTAACCGCTTAATAAACCATCAGGCTTATTAATCAACCTAAACCCACCAACTGCTTGGCAAAACCATTAAAACTATTGAATCATCTGAATTTTAAACTGCTCAGCTATAATAGTATACTGAATACCATAAAATTATAGCATTTTCACTTCTTACACAAACTTTTTGTTTTACTATAAAATTTAAAATCCATCTCCAAGGTTTATATGGACTCGTCCCATACACCTATTTCCAAATTTTCAAGACTACATGCTTCAGCTTTGGTAGGCATCGTGCATACATACACACATAAACACTAGTTTTTATCTACTACAATAAAACACATTCACTGACTGACGTGCTGACTGACTTACTGATATCTGAAACTTATTAGTCTGATAGATTCAATCAATTTAGGTGAATGGGTGAGAATTGACAAATATTATTGAATCTGAAACTATTGAGTCTGATAGGTTTAATCTATTTGGGTGAAAGGGTGAGAATTACTCAATATTGTCAAATAGATTAATAATTCCGTTCTAAACCACCTAAATAGTAAATCACGTTTGAGGAATATTCATTTTTTATCTTGATTTCAGTTGGTTCCCTTAGAACATTCTAGGCACTAAAATATCCTTGGAAACAGATATAAATACCTGCAGTTCTTATCACAATAAAGCATCAAATTCTAAAGTTTAATTTCATGTTGTGTTTCTTATCTTCTAATCTTTGAAAAAATATCCTTCCCTGGGTGTTTTAAGTCATAAACACTCAGGATGATTGATGACGACTACTAAATTGACAATCCTAAAAACCCTGAGAGTTACGCTCTGCTGCCTGCCACCCATCAGGAAATACACCAGAATCTCCTAGTTCCCCAAAAATTGGTGATCCTGCCAGGGAGCCTGTGAATGCCTTCAGAGTAAGGATGCTACCCTGACGTTGATGAACCTCTACACAAGGCAAGCCCTAGAGAAATTTGAAAATGGTCTAATGGATGAATGGTTAGAAGCCTATAACTCCTGGGGCAATGACTATGATGTGAGTGACCGCCAATGACTCCATGAGGTGCCCTGCCTTCTAACAGGCGTGGCAAGGAGACGGCATAGTTTCAATATCCCATTTGATACCTTGTGTGAATGGCAGAAGTGTGCCCATGCCAAGCATTGAGTATTCACCACGCAACTATGAGAGAAGTTCCAGCGCATGCGCCTGAAGGAGTATGATAACATCAACCATTCTCTGAATAAATTTGAATACCTAATTGGACAATGGCACCAGTCTAGCAACTGACGCTGTGAAGATATGGATCAACAGTTACTGGAATGGTTAATGATGCCTTAGAAGAACCATACCTAAATGCTGTCCTGGTTTCCCAACCTTCATGTGCCAACCATGCCATTGAAGTCTGCCACCAATATGCTCGCCTAGCCAGCCATCGACCTACAAAATCAAACACCAGAAGGCTGTATCTAGAGGAAGAAGAACTTGAGGGTGAGGCTACCACAAAGTTCCAACATATTAACCCTCCCTCTGAGTTTACCACACAGATGAATGCCCTTTTGGAGCAAGTACAACAGCTCACTATGCTAGTACAAGGACGACCCCCACGAAACAACCTTTGCTGCCACAATTGTAATGAGCCTGGGCATCATTTCAGGCAGTGCTGAAACCCCTGATGACGGTGCAAAGTAATTCATTTAGATGGAAGGTGTTCTGCCAGAGCTGGTTGGAGAAATCATGATGCATTTCCAGCTCCTGTGCAGGTAATTTCGCCCAGTCTGTACCCCATCAGTACCCTAATCTACCACCAATGCCCTATGGGGGAGCGCCAGTGGGACACTATCCGCCGTATCCCTATTCCTATACAACTCCACCGTCAAATGAATACTATGGGATGGGGACAATGCCTTACCAGCACCCCTATGTTGGGCCACCACCAGGACAGCCTTGGCCCCTCCAACAGATTGAGCACTCATCAGCAAATCCTTAATCAGAACAAGCCTGACAACTCCTGCTGGCAGAAATATATGCTGCTGAAAAAAGGAATCAAGAATAATTAGACAGTCACAATATATATGACCCAACTAAAATAATGAGAATTGATTACATTCTGAACCCAGAGCAGAAAGAACCCAATGAACCATATGGAGTACCTATGGAAGAATATGATGAACCCAGAAGAAAAAAAGATGATACCTCTCTCTAATTACCTGAATTTGCCAAGCAGGCTATGGAAAACCTGAATCTCCAACACTACCCAAGTAATAAAGCAGTTGTCCCTACAGAAACCATCAAGTAGTGAAGAAAACTACTATCACTAATTTTGAGTACCACAACAATATATGGTACCGGTTCCTAACACAGAATCATACTGACCTAAAGGGGTCTCAGCTACCAAAATTTTAGAAGAGACAATTATCCCTGTACCCCTTGGGGACTTGTGCAATTCCATCCCAGCATTATGTCAAGACCTTCATCAAGACATTGGTCTAACCTGGCTTTAAAATGGAGGCCCAAACCTGGAGCCCCTACTAACCAATACAGTAGCACCCTGCACCATAAGGTCCCTCTTTGGTTACTCAGTGCCTAACCTCCTCGATACAGGTTCTTCAGCATATATTGTAACAAAAAAGTTCCTTCAGGATATTGGATATTAAGACATCCTTCAGAGTGACATGGTCTTCCTTATGGCTGGTGGAACTCAACAATCTTGTTGTGGTCAAGTATTTGACCTTCCTGTGAATATAGCTGACAAAATCCGCTATATTGATGCAGTAGCCTTTTACAACCAATTCCAGTTGTTGCTTTCCCAGCAGGCCCTAAAAATTTTGAATACATGTCGACTTTGAATAAAACAAATGGTCAATGCAGACAGAAAAAGGAATAAAGACCCTGACTGTTACATATTCCAACCTATAAAGGCCATCAGGCACCCCGACGCAACTGTCTATCTACTGGTGTGATGAGCTAACAGAAAAAGTTAATGCCCTAACCCACTTGGAGGATCATCTTAAGGCAGATCTATCACAACTACTCAGACAATTTGAGACATTTTTCTGCCACGATGGTGATGACGTTCCCCTCTTAACCTTAGGTTCACACCAGATTGATGTTGGTGATGCTAAGCCCATTGCCAGACGACCCTACCGCCTGCCACAAGTATGAAAAAATTTTTTGAAGCAGAAACCAGGAAAGGTCTAGACAGGGGCCTCATTTCCCCTCTCAATCACAGTGGACATTCCCTGTCATATTTGCCCCCAAAAAGAATGAAAAACTCCGCTTGTACATTTACTACATTCCTCTAAACCAAGTAACAAAGAAAAATGCATACCCAATGCCACTGATCACAGACATCTTCAATACCATGGGAGGTGCACAGTACCCCACCAATATTGATTTGCTCTCTGGATACTATCAACCGTCAATGGAGGAAGAGTCTATCCCAAAAATGGCGTTTATCATCAAATCTGGACAGTTTGAATACACTCAAATGCCCTTTGGTCTCACTAGAGCTCCTTGAACCTTTCAAAAGTTTATGGATGAATTATTACTTGGATTAACAAGTCGGTATGTCACTGTTTACCTTGATGATATCACCATCTATTCCAAAGATTTCAATTAACATTTGCAGGACCTAGTAGCAGTACTTTATCGGATTAAGGAAGCAAACCTTGTCATCAATGAGTCAAAGCTGTACTCTTCACTAGAGAGCTGAAGCTGCTAGGGCACATTGTCTCTCCAGAAAAAAACGCACTGACCCCTCTAAGGCGGAAGCCATTTCTACATGGCCCATCCCAAACAATGCAGCTGAACTCCAGAGCTTTCTTTAAACTGTCAACTACTTTTAAGCCTTTATTCCAAACTTCAGCAAGGTAGCTGCTCCATTGTACTGACTCCAGAAGAAGGGAACCCCTTGGGACTTCAGTAATGTTGCCCACCAGAGTTGTGGGAGACCAGCTTACTTTTGCTCGCTGGTGCATTCCGCTGGCTGGTTTCCACAAATATTTTTTGATAAAATAAAGATAAATAAAAGGCGCTAATAAAAATTGGATTTTTTATAATTTTTATTATACATGCAATAAAGGGAAAACGATCCTCCTCAACATCCAACTATTTAGGTATTTAAAGTAATTTGAGGGTTGAGGGGATTTTGGGAATAAGTTTGGAATAGATTAATCTAGTCTAAATTAGGAAATATGAAGGAATAACATATCATAATTTAGAACTTGCTTCAGGGCAGCAGAGCAAATGAAGAGGAATTCTGATTGCTAACATGTACCCATGAAGTAATGTTTTTATGTACCTTAGCCAATCACTTGCTGAGAAATTTCTTGCACCTTGGGGGACCCCTGTCAAGCCTACAAAAGGGGGTCCCTGCGCAGGTGCATTGGAGGACTTTGTTGGTCAGGGAAGTGCCTTCCAATGATTTCCCCCAAGGTCTTTGATGCGGTCAGAGTAATTTGACTGGCCAATTTTATAGCTAGTGCCTGTACAGTTTTCAAACTGGTGTTACCCCAATTAATGGGATTCCACCAAAAATTGGCCAGGTACTTTTGGCTGATTTCCTCAACTTTCACATTTTTATTATTATTAAATGAACCTTTAACAACATCAGAAAATTGCAAATGGCTGACATTTCCCCTTTTCAGCTGAATTTGACCTAAAACATTCTTAATTTTCAACTGTGAGAGCAAATGTCCAACAAGAGTTTTGTCAGCCTGAGAAATAAATTAGTTCAAGCTCCCATTTTGATCTTCCCCAACTTTGATGAAAAATTTCAGATGTTCACAGATGCCAGTGATTCAGCCATTGGGGCTGTGCTTACACAGCTACGAGTAAAAAGTACCTTCCTGTTGAATTTATTACAAGAAATTTGCCCCAGCGGAATACAACTACTCAACATATGAGAAAGAGTTCTGGCTGTGGTGTTCGCTCTTTTGAAATTATGATATATTCAGTTGGACTGGCAGGTCACAGTATTCACTGATAACTCAGCAGTAAGTTTTTTTGTTAAATAATCCCATCCAAAATTGGCGCTGTGTATGATGGAGATATGAGCTAGTGAAGTTCGATTTAAAATTTGTGCACCTCCATGGACAGCTTAATGTAGTAGAAGATGGGTTATCATGAATCTTCAATAACCCAGCGGGACCAGCAATCTTCCATATGGGGAGATTGATCTCAAGAATAAGCTCCTGCAGATATGGAAGTTTCTAGAGGATTTTGAAGTACCAAGTGATATCCAATATATGCCATCATTTAGAAAACGTTGTTCAAAATTTCTAACATTTGAAGGGCACTTTATGTATGTGCCAAGGGATCAGTGACCCAGGTGGTTCCAAGAAACCAATGTGTGCAGCAGATGAAGGAAGCTCAGACAACGCTAGACACTTTGGAGTAAAAGCTACCTGGTTGAGACTCTTTGCTGTATACTGGTGGCCAAATGCCTACATTGAAGTTAGAAACTATATATCTACATGCCATGCCTGCCAAGTCTTTGCTAAGTCACCAGGTTCTCAGAAACCCCTGAACCATATAGCAACACCTGTACTATTTGATATGTGGAGCCTCAACTTTATGGGACCTTTAAGGATTGCCACTGATGGATCAAAGTATATTCTAGTAGCCACTGAATACTTCAGCCGTTGGCCTGTTGCTAAAGTGGTTACCTGAGCTGATGCAGCCACCACAGCCCAGTTCCTATATGAAGAGATATTTACTATCTATGGACCAACTCAGCTTATCCTGACTGACTGGGATCACATTTTAAAAAATAACTTAATTGAGGAAACGTTAGCCCAGGTACGCACTCATCACTCCATGACAACAGCATATAACCCTCAGTGTAATAGACTGACTGAACGGATGAACCAAACACTGATGCATGCCCTGGAACAATGCATCACAGACAACTCTGATAAATGGCCTGAACTTTCACCAAACATCCTTTAGGCATACCAGACCAAGATCCATAGTACAACCAAGTGTATGTCATATGAACTAATGTTTGGAATAAAATTTCAGCCAAAACTATTGGGCAAGCAACTCAGCAACCATTTCCTATCAGCCCACCACAAAATAATCTGATATGGAGAAACTGATACAAGACCATGTCCATCAAATGAAGACCAACTCTGACAACCACTTCAAAACCTTCCAGGTTTTTACAGTAAGAGACCTAGTCCTCCTGTATTAAAATGAACATATAAACTTCCACTCCAAGAAAATTTACCCACATTTCAAAGGGCCATTTAGAGTTACCAAAGTACTCCTCTATAGAAACTACAACCTAGAACCACTTAATGGAGTGACATATCAGTCAACCATCAATGGCAACCATCTTAAACTTTACCAGTATAAAAATAAATGGGAAGAGTGTCAAACAGATTAATAATTCTATTATAATCTACTTGAATAGTAATTTCATATTTGATGAATATTCATTTTTTATCTTGATTTCAGTTGATTTCCCTTAGAACATTATAGGCACTAAAATATCCTTGAAACAGGTATAAATACCTGCAGTTCTTATCACAATAAAGCATCAGATTCTAAAGTTTAATTTTGTGTTGTGTTTCTCATCTTCAAGTTTTAAGAAAATCCTTCCCTAGGTGTTTTAAATTATAAACACCCATGATGACTGATGATGACTACCAAATTGACAATCCTGAAAAACCTGAAAGTTATGCTCTGCTGCCTGCCACCCATTGGTGATTGTCACGCTTCCAATATTACTGGATGATAAGCCCTAAGTCAATATGGCAAAATGAATGGAATCCGCCAGAATTGAAACGGTAAAGAATTTAAGCACTTTGGAATGAGGCGATATTGGGATTAATGAGTTATATCATATATAATGATTTTATATTGGTTCACCTCTAAAATAAGGTGGTGTTGACATTCAATGAATACAATTTAAATTGCCTACAATTAAGGTGATAGCAATTTTGAGAATAACCAGCCTAAGTAAGGAGAATCAGTGGAACTGAATAGTCCAAGCTATGAGAGTGGTATTGTCCAAGCTGCTGTAATATAAGTGAGATGGGCAATCAAGAGGAGGTTGTTGTTAAGTGAGTACAGAAAGGTGGAATACAAAGAATCCGTGGGATTAAGCTAGTTAAATAAAAGAGGTTGTGGGAGCAAGTGCTCCATATTTTTATATTAGTATTTTCTGTTATTTTGAGGACAACAATCTCCATATCGTTGGTCCTGATTGCTCAGTGGGTCAAACCCTGTGCAAAGTATGCTGGCGTATCTATTGAAACTGCCAATTTTATAACAGTGAATATACCAGAATCCCCTAGTTCCCTAACAATATTATCTGATAATCCACCAGATTGCTCATCTGAAACTAATTGAATCTGATATGTTCAATCAATTTAGGTGAGTGGGTGAGAATTGGCAAATATTATCAAATAATTTACTAAATTGCACACCCTGAAACTAAAAAAAATTAGTTTTAGAGTTTTAGGTGGATTATTATGATCTTTAGTAGATTTAGGATAACCAGTTCATCAGCCACAAAGGCAACAGTGAAGCTGTTAGTCTGAGTGGCTCAAGCATAGTGCTGGAACAGCCTAAAGGCTGTCAGAGTTCATAAATAAACCTGAGCAACACTGGGTAACTCCACTAACAGATAAAAGTGATTATGTCAGGACTTGAACAGCCAATCTTTTATCTAAATATATATATAAATGGATGTTGGTATATCTGTGCCATATGCATTCCTATTCCATTTATCCAATTGTGATGAAACTTTGGTGAGTTGTTGTGTGCATGCCTATGAAGGTTTAGGAATTTTTAAAAATTATTATTTTTATAGTAAAATAATAAGTTTTATTACAAGAAGCAAAAACCCTATATGTTTTTGATGGTATTTACTATAAAGTTATGACTGAGCAGTTTGGTATTTTTTTGATTTGACATTTTAAATGGTTTTGTTAAGTGGTTAGTGGTCATTTGTCTAATTACCAAGGTAATCTAAATCAAAGCTTTGAATCAAAACTCAATTGATTTTAAAAAACCTCATCTAACTTACTCAGCTCAGCTTTTAGCTCTAAACTTATTTTATATAGGTCAGTTGTTTGAATCTAGCGCAATCACTTTTATTTAATTACTTTATATCATTTAATTTAACTTTATATAACTGATTATTCAAGGTAAGCTGACCAGGGGACAGATATTACTGGAAAGAGAATAATAAAAATAAAAATGGGCTGGAAGGCTTAAATGAGAAAAATGACACTGAAACCTAAACCAACTAAGCAGGCTGTCAATGGCAAACCATTAGATGACCATGGCGGAGGGGAAGAGAGGTCAGGAGACTCCTCAGCTTCAAAATTAGCAATGTGCAGGCCCAGGCGGAATTAAGTCAGATTTAATTCTATCTTATTTATAGGTATAAAAGAGAAATACCACTGACTGACTACAAAATCTCCAAAAATACCAACCTAGAAACTTTGAATTCAGTATGTAGGTTTCTTATGTGATGTAGGTGAGCACTAAAAAGGATTTTTAAAAATTCAAAGTAAAATAAAAAGTTTTATATATAACAAGTTAATTTTCTATATGTTTTGATGGTATTTGCTATATTGTTATGGCTGAGAGTTTAATCTATAATATAAACTTAAATTAATCAATTTTTGAATCATCTGAAATTCTATAGATGCCTTAGAAAATCATGGGTAACTCCACTAGCATATAAGTTTAGAGTCAAAAGCTGAGCTGATCATACTCAATGAGAATTTTTAAAATCAATTGGACTTTTGATTCAACGTTTTGATTGGGATTAACTTGTTAATTACCCAAATGACCACTAACCATATAACAAAACCAATTAAAATATCAAATCAACTGAATATCTAATTGCCCAGCTGTAACTATATACCAACTACCATCAAAAATATGTAGGATTTTCACTTTTTATATATAAAACTTTTTATTTTTTATTTAACTGAGGTAAGCCAACCAGGGGACAGATATTACTGAACTAAAACTTAAATCATAGTAAAAATAAAAATAATGATTCAAATAAAATGCCCAAAGTGGACAGATTGATTGAATTGTACCTAACAAAATACCCAACCAGGTGGGCAGCAAATACTGATATCCCTCCATGGTGGATAGGGAGGGGGGATCAGGGGGCTCATCTTTAGCCAATCCATCTCATTCCAGAGTAGGGTGCATGTTAAGGCAGATAGTAAGGGTGTGGGGGCATCAGCGGCATGGGGTTCAATATCCTTGATGACTGGAAATTCCAAATAGTTGCCAGCCATCATTATACCAACAATGTATTTGCCAAAGCATCTTCAGCTTTGAGGCAGGCATCTGGGAATTTAACAAATATGGCAATGTTGGTTCAGGTTATTTTTGCTTTCAGATTCTGTGCTACTGTTACCATATTCTGGATGGCTTCAGTGATGTTTTTGTGTAAAGTTTTCATGTTGATCTTACTTTGTGGAGTAAGATTTATGGGGATGACAGGAGGTGGAATTCCTCTTGTGAGTGCAGCCACAGATTTTGTGGCAGCTTTGTGAAGTGGATGGTAATCTGGTGTGGCAGCTGCTTCTACTGCAAGCTGGTAGTTGCTGTAGAACAGTTTGGCATTAGGTTGTGGGACATACTTCTGAGGTAAGAATTTTGCATCACATTCTGTGTTACAGAGCCACTTAAGTTGCAGCATCAGTTCTTCAATGATATTACCTGATTCATCAATTTCATCCAATAATCCCATAGATTTTGGTTAAATTGGATTGGGGAATCAGCATATGGTTGAGGTTTGTTCAATTCATTTGTGGATGCATGGGATCAAACTGGGATCCAATCTGATATTTGGTTGGATGAATTATTTGTGGCATTGGGGCAAGGTGGGTGCTGTTTGGTGGCTGTAGGTGCAGCTGCAGCATCAGGCATTGGAGGAGGGGAAGGTAGGTTTGTACCCCATGTCAGAGTTGGTATGGGGTGGGCAGTGGATTGGGTGGCATTGGGCAAACTTTCAGCATCAGTGGAAGTTTCTGAGTATGGGCAAATATATTTTGAGTGGTCTAACTCAAAACAGGATGGATAAATCATACCATCCACCCTCAATGCGGGCCCAGAATGGATGGTTGGGGGCAGATAGGATGGTGGCATGAGGGGGAATTGCTAGAGAAATTTTGTAAATTTCAGGGCTGATTGTGGTATATGCCTGAGGCCCAGTGAGGTATGTGGCCCCATTTGGGACCACAAATTGTAAGATGGGGTTGGCACCGTAGGCTGCCAAACCTTCTATCAGCTCCTGGTGGAGCACTTTGGGGGGAGGTGGGTGGGCAAACCAGTGAACTGACCACCAAGGTGGTGTCTGTTGGGAGCGGGGTCTGGAGTTGTTGGAGGGAATATTATTAAAAATTAATGGCACCATTGCCACAGTGGCTGCATCAGCTTTACAGGGAAGCTGAGATCAAAGTACCTTATAGGGTAGAAGTCTATAAAACAGGCTGGTGTCATCACCACCTGAGCTATTTTGATAATGGCTTGGTTATCATAGGGGAAGAATTTCCCATATTTGACCCTAAGGCCAAAATGTATGTTACTCTGGGGGTGCACCAGGGGGCAGCGGGGCACCGCTTGGGTTTGGGTGAGATGGGCATCAAGATCCTTGGGAGGAATGAATCATCCCAAGGGTTTGGAATGACTGGGCAAGCCAGTCTGAGCATATTTTCCTGTCGGATGGAAAATGGAGGGGGGAGTTTCACCGCTGCCCCACGCTGGGACAGTTGGTGGGGGATCCAATGACATTGGAGCAAGACTTCAGTGTGCGATTAAGTGTTTGCTTTTTAATTTACTGAAATTAATTTGCTTGGAAAGTTATACCAATCAGAGAGAGAGTTAAACTTTTTTATTTTTAAATATAAAAATTATATTTTTTGATGGATTAATATATTGTCATTGGAGATACATAAGTGTGCCAAATTTAAATCTTCTAACTAGTCAAAAGTTAGTTAAAAATCAATTGCAAGATTTGAATATTCCCCCACTGTGAGTTAAAGAAAAGTAATTAAAATCAGTATTAGAGCTTTAAGTAGATTAAAGTTGGGATAATCTGCTCACCAGCCACGAGGGCAACAGCGAAGCTGTTCGAGTGGCTCAAGAGCAGCGCTGGCACAGCCTATAGGCTATCAGTATGAGCCTATCATCTGATAAACTTTAAATACCTTAGCGAAGCATGGGTATCTGGATATTATGTTTATACTAGTGGAGTTACCCGTGCTTCTCTACGGTGTCTATAGAATTTCAGGTGATTTGAATTGATTAATTTGGGTTTTATATATAGTTAAGCAATAACTACTCGGCCAAATCTAATTGCTCAATCGAAGCAACCAAAACCACCAACCACTCAGCTAAAACTACTGAACTTATCAAATCAACCAATTACTAATCACCCCCAAAGCTAAACTGTATCCTATCGATTCGACCAAAACCATCAACCCACTCGGCCAAATAAAATAAACCTTTCAAATCAATCAGATTCTAAATTATTTTGGTTTTTATATTGGTAGATAGCTATCAATAAGTTCAGAAACCATTAAACCTATTAAAAATTCCAACCTCCAACCACTTAGCTAAAATCAATTAAGCCTGCCAAATTAAATTAAACCATCAATCACTTACCTGAAGCTATTGAGCCTATCGAATCAACCAAAAATAAACCACTACTCAGCAAAAACCAATTACGGAACTTACAACAGCCAAAACTACCAACCCCTTATCAAAAACCTATGAAAAAATCGAATTAAATGAATATGAAAATACCCAGCCAGATTGCTATATAATTTTATTAGAAATATATGTTCTAGATCTTAAATAAAACTTATCTTTAAATTTATATGATTATTTTGAATAATTACATATTAGCATTCCGTTCCCAAACTTTATAGAATGCTTGTGCCAAGTTTGGTGATTTTTGGTTATTTACTCGAGATAATGCATCCGGTATAAATAAATAAACAGAATGATAGTTTTGTA
>JAKSZP010013840.1:0-39781 GCA_022478985.1 Massospora cicadina
CAGATAGCCAAGCTATTTATTAGAACTTCACTCACCAAATCCTTATTGATACAGATATATCTAACATTATACAAAAACTTACCAAAATACAACCTAAAATTAGCTAAACATCCAACTCAAAATTTCTTAAAGAGCCAATTATTATAATTCAAGATTAACCACTGTAAAAAGCTGAAAAAGGATTTTCACTACAGGGCCTGCCAATTTCTTTTGAAGTGAAAAAGATTACAAGAAAATAAAAATATAGTCAAGTTTATAATCTCTTTATTAGTAAAGGTAACAAAACAAGGCGGATATATTTTAATATAAGTACTTCCCAGGAAGCCCATTACCTGGAGGTTTGAGCTTACTTGACTTACCTTGCTTACTATTATCCAAGAACAATATCATATTATATGTGATAACATAGACACCACAAATTAACATCTTGTTGTAGATTTTATTTAAATAGAAGCTGGCCTATAAGATCAAAGGAACATAAAGCACTATATACTATTAGGGATCTCTATGAATCCTCACAACTACCAACTAGAAAATTGAGTACCAGAGAAAATATATTATTTCTCAATATGTGCACCAGGTTATCTACCATATTATCCAGGTAATGTAATTATAATCTTGAAGTGTTATAGTTATTGGGTTGACTAGAACCTTTTACACCAAAACCAATATTTTGTGGCGCCACAAATTACACTTGTCCAAAATTAACTGCGAGACTACTATGAATAACAGATGCCTTCAAAATAAGTAAAAAAAACAAACTACCTTTTTTTACTCTGTGATCTCTTGACTTTTTATAGCAAGCTGACTAGAGCCTATAAGACCATATGGTAAGAACCATATATATGTTCAACAAGTATTTCCCAACTCAGTGATTCAGTAACAGCTTCTTAAATCATCTAGCACAAAGGTCTAAATTTAACCAATCATACATGAGTTTCAGCAGCGTTTACATAGGCTTTCCATGGGGGAGATTATTTAGGTCCTACCAGATCCTGTGGACCCACAACCTGAGGGAACCAAAGGCCCTCTATGAACTTATAGATTCTCTGGCCCCGTGGGCTTACTGGACCATTCTACCAATCAGATTTTTAAAGCCACCTGGCCCACTTGAGCTCCCAATCCCTGATTTTACAATGATTGGAGATGCTGAAGAACTCATGAAAAATTGAAGTAAACTAAAATCAGGACTCATATGGCTAGGTAAGCCATAGCTCAGGGAATTAGTATCCTCAAGATGGGAAACAAACGACCCAAGCAGTACGTGAGAAGCTCTAGTTTGAAAGCATTCATCCTGCAGCTATTTGCTGAAGTGAAAGATGTTTGATTAGACTACTTTGAGTAAACATGTGGTACCCTAAAAGCTGGGTCAGTAACTGCATATGACAGTTATAGGCATGAATCAATTAGATCTAAGCTTTGAAACAAATAATTATTCACTAGGCCTTGACTACCACTCTCAATAAGTATTATTTTTGTCAGGAAGACATAGATAGTTTACACTAACAAATTTTCCAGCATGGCTATTAAAGTATGACAATATATCACTTCTGAGACTGGTCCAGGCGTTCCACATGCTATTAAGTCCCACTCAGATTTTATGGTGTCTAACTTCTAGCCCTGGTTCAAGGAGAAGTTTAACCCAACGAAAATTAACCTTCTTTATATAAGTTACAAAAATTCTATGTAACAGATGATTGACTGTCAGAAACTAAAAACATTTCCGCCTCCCTCTATTGCGAATCTCAGGGGGATTAGGGTTCCTAAACAGAATTTTGCACCTGATAGCAATTTAACCAGACTTTTTAAGAGAATTTGCATTTAATAACACTGTAAACCAAAACCAAACCTTCATGTCAATATGAGTCCATATAGGAAGCTTAACAAAGATCTCATGCCAGTTCTATAATGGTGCTCAACCCTTGATCATAACAAACTGGATCACCTTAGATGATTTCATCAGTGTTGTGTTTGAATTTGAAGCACGCTCCAAAAATTTATTTGCACCTTAAAGGCTCATAATGACTTTCATTTGTATTTGAGAAAGTAATTTAAGACCTGAATGAGATACCCTGGCCCTGATTGGCAAGGTGAGGGTCACTCACCGCCTAGGAATGACCTGTGATTATTAGCTTGAGATATCTAAAGATAAAATAAGCTAAAATGCACTTGCTGCCAGGGTTGATGCTATACTGCCGAATTATGTTGCCACCTATGTTAAGAGGTAATGAAAAAGGCATAACATAATGAAGAAGGGTGTTCATCATTTTAAAGATAATGTGTTCTTTATTCTAACGATACAAAAATTGCCTGCAAAAAAATTTAAGACTTCCCAGTGCGTTCAAACCTCTTCATCTTAAAACTGCCAGACAATCAGATCGTCAACTTGTTAGAAAGAATGCTTTAGTATAGAACAAAACCAATTTTTACTGATATTAATCTAGCATATAACCTCACCAAAATCAAATTGAGTGGAGTAGTGATTTCATTCCTAATATTTACCGGATGGCCTGGATTGAGAGGCTGAGGTTGCTATAAACCCTCAGAGGAATAGAATGACTGACTAGGAGTTCGCCCAAGCACTAAATTCAATTTAGTTATCCACTCAAGTTTAAATCGCCCATATTTGTAGACTTGAAGGGGGTTTCAAGGAGGTGCAAATACTTTACTAGACAATCAGCCACTATGATCTTGTATAATCATCTGAGCTTAAAAGACTTTCCATATGGCTGATTGGCGAGATTTTATTTAAGCTAGCAAATTGTTATGTCATACTAGTGAAGATCTGACACCAACTATGAAAGTCTTGTCAAGGCGAAATGACTCTGAGAGTGCTGATTGTCCAAATTAGTATCTACCCAAATTAAGCGACTTTCAATCTATTCTTAATTTTAACGCCCTTCTCCTTTTTAGCCTCAACTTACCTTAAAACTAGGAGTCAACATTATCATGGTATGCTTTTTACCCCCAATTTTAAACTTAATAAAAATACTATGATTTTAAGATCTTATTAATAAAGTTATTATACTTACATTCAACTTGTGGTTAAAGTTCCCCCAAAATCTTTAACAGCAGGTGATAAAATTGACACTTTAGCATTTTCTAATAATGTTGAAATCCTGTGCAAATGCACTGGCAAGAAATATCCCTGCCAGGATTCCAACAAGTGGTGCTAATTTCATGGGGGCGTACGCCACAAACTTTCACATAAATTTGGAGTCTGTTTAAAAGGAACCTTCCTAGATTCCTCATTATATTTGAACCTTTGATAAATGATTTAGAACAGCAGCTAGTAAGTAATTTTCCTAATTTAAACAGTTGACAGGACTCCTCTCAAGGCATTCTTAAGCCTAATCTAGTTATCCATAAAAGCCTTTTTGAGACAAGTTTACCCCAGGTGAGATAGCATTGCCTCGTTTCTCTTCATTTATAAACTTGTCATGGAAGGTATGAATGACCATCCCAAAATCAAATATATTCTCCACTCTTTAAGTCAAAAGTCCAAGAGATAATGGCTCCATACTTGAAAAGACCTTAATACCTGGGAGGAGATCAAAAAAATATTGTAAATAAATCAGCTCACCGTAGAGTTTAGAGAAGAGAACATGATTTTATGCACATTAGCCTTAAAAGATAATTGGTTTCTTCTTTTGTTGATTGGTTCTACAGCAAAGCCAAGACCATGTTACTTGCAAAAAAGCGTACTCTTGACGATGCCATTGCTGCCATTCTGAGTGGGTTGACTTTTCACCCTTACTTAGCAAGGCATATTATATCAATTAAACGACATTTATGCTTTTACGCCATGTAAATGAGACTTTATTTGAGGTTTTTAGATCTCTATAAAATTGAAATCAATCAAGGTTTGGGTTGAAACCTCAAACCTTAACCATAGAGGATCTCTATATTGTAGCTTGTCATAAGGAGTTCACAACAACTCTCCTGGTTTCTCCTCTGTTTTTTACCGTCCCAAAGGCTGCGCCTTTGAGGCGTCTTAAAATAAAATCCACTAGTCACATTGGGTTGCCAAGAGTCTTTATTGGTTCCAAGATCATGATCTTTTATGTCATTTGCACCGCCAGTATGTCCTTTGCAGTCAGTTGGGATCTTACCTCAGCCCACACTCTTGTCATGGTTAAATGACATGATAGTGGGCACCAACCCTAAGGATAAGGCCGGGCGGCAGGAGTCCCAGAAGGTGAAGTTTCAGGCCCTCCTTGACCTTAAGCACACAGTAGACCAACGCTGGGTACAAGTCAAATATGCCCAGGTTGGTACTAGTGAGGTGCCCAATGCCCAGCCCCTTGCGTTGGCCCAGGCTTTAAAAAGAATGGTATTTTCAATTAACAATGACGGTTCAATTCAGTTGATTGAGGAACTGGGTTTCGAAACCCGTTCCTTTTAAAAAATTGTGCATTCAGGTTGAGTGCAACTAATCAATTACTCAAGTGAAGTCGGTTTTGGTGTATTCTACCAATTTAGATGGTAGTGTTTGCTTATTGGTGGATCAGTGCTTGGGACCACTTTGGCAGACCCCAAATTACCCCACCGCTGTTTAAATTTGTTTTTCGTGACCAACATTCCTTGTTGATTGTCTTTTCCCAATAAACTTACCCATTTTTCCCGTTTTATTTTATGTTATCACTGACAATCCTGTGTGCGAACCTCTTTCAGGTGTCTCACGCTACATTCATCATACCATTTTACCTATGATTTTGTTAGCCCCTAGTGTACCGTTGGTTTACCCAGGTTCCCTCCAACCTGGGACGCTTACACCTTTCCACTTTGTGCACCGTGTCACTTTTGGTTGGGTATTTTTTTACAATGATTGCACTTCTTTACTCAAGTTATTATCGCTCCAGCACCCTCTGCTGGGCTCTAGTACAATTTTGTATTGATGACTTGTTCCCTGGCGTTAAACCTGTGTGCCGTGCACTACCACGCTGAGAACAGGAGAGTTATAGACACTCTACTTACATTAGTCGACCAACCACCTAATTATATGTGCATGAACTTTTTCATGTTGGAGCTTTCCAAGATGTAAAAGGTGGGCGTCAGCTGTGGGCTTTGGCTGTGGTCAGCCGCACCACAGTTTCCTCTTTTCCCTAAAGGTTGGAGCATCTTGGCGTTATTATGGTTGCCTCCAACTGGAAAGTACCCACCCTTCATGATTGTACCTGGTGGATATGAACACTTTGAGGTCCAAAAGCCATGATCCCTAACTTTCCGCCAAAATTACCAAATTCAATTTAATAAATGGGTTTTACTTTGACAGCGCGTTCAGACGAAGCCAACGGAATCAGCGCATATGGCCCTGGGGGTGTTGGCCTTGGATAACGTCGGGCATTCCATTGCTGTTATAAGAATAGGGTCATTTGCATCTAAAAACGCATTTTATAACGGAAACACTATGTATACCTCTGAACCATATTTGCTCTCTCATGGCTCAGATAAGGAACCTATTACTGTGTTTTATGATCACCCCAGAAAATTCCCGTTTGACCTCTTCCATGATTTTCAGCACTCAGGAAGTTGAAAAGGAACTTCGTCTACAATATGAGAATGTTTATGCCCCCGCTGAAGATATGGTGGGATATGTGGCCTCAAAAGTAAGAGTGGCTAATCATCCCTCTACATTATTTGATTCAAAATCATACCAGGGTGACACGTTAATGCCAGATGAAGAGTATGGTGGTGATTTACTGGCAATTTTGGCTTTAAATAAAGACCATTCTGGGTATTTTCTACTTAATGCTATCCTTTCCTCTCCTTTAGGGAATCTCAGCACCACTATTATTGTGGATACTGACGCCACTAAAAACTTTTTGGACCGGAGCCTAGCCAACTATCAGTGCTGAGCTACTTGCCAGTTGGTATGGTTAGGGGAGGGGCGTCTCAAGGTATTCCCACTATGAAGATCATTAACACAGTGGACTAACAGTTTGGCGAGTACCACTTGTCTGATCACTTTCAAGTTATCAAAAACCTCCTGTAACCTATCATTTTGGGTGTGGAGTGGTAGCGGAAGTTTTACTATAGAACCAACCTGAAAGAGAATACCTATCTTTTACATTAAAGAATAGTCGCACATTAGTTGTTCCTTTGTCAGAGGATAACGCCCAGGACTAATTGCCCCACTGGCCTCACCTTCACACTCTTAGCCTTGCCTCTATGCGGAAGCCCACTGTGGAAATTCCCCTACCTACACTTTTTGGAGGGTTTGGAATCTTCCTTTTATGCTGCATCAGCTGACGCATTAACTGATCATTCCAAGTATAACTTTTAGTTCAAGCTCACTGTGGATCTGATGCGGATATCTTCCCCCATTTACCCATTGACTGTACGGGAGGAAGAGGCGTTAGATGTGTGGGTGAAGGATCAGTTAGCCAAAGGCGCGATTTTTCAGCGTACTCCCTTGTTTGCTCCCTACTTCTCTTTGTTGAGAAGGCACATGGTGCTCTACACCATGCGTAGACTATAGGAACCTCAACAACACACTGTACCAGATCTACATCCCATCCCTTTGGACTCTCAGATTGCGCGCTATGTGGAGAAGGCTAAGGTCTTTTCCAAGCTGGATTGCCTCAATGCGATCAATCATATTCATATTAAAAAGGGACAAGAGTGGTTGTTGGCGCTACAGTTCTCTGGACTGGCGCCGAGGTTTGTAGTTTCTCAATGCTAAAATTTGGAAAGAGCACCGAGAAGGAAATGGAAAAATGGTTTAGAATACTGAATACTTTATTAAGTCAAAAGGTTTCGATATTATAGGGTGCATTGGGACTCAGTGCCTCCGGAATTGTCAGGGCCTCATCCATTCAGGATCTTTACTGATCTTCCAGAATGGCCTCCTCATGGGCATCCTCAATGGATGGTGTCGCTCACCTGACCAAATGGGTGGAAACGCCGCCCAAAGTGACTCAGGAATAGGGGGGAGGATCCTGAAATTAATTTAGCTTGGTTAGGTCTGGCGACCAATTCAGCATGGCCTGATTTGGAAGTGGGGAATCCAATTCGATTGTTATTTCGAATTCTGACAACGCCCCCTTAAGATCCTGTCAGAGGGGGGAATACGGCCACAGGAACTGACCATGCACCCAATTTACTACGGTCCCTTGGTTTACGTCAGCAATGGAGTACTCAGACTTCACCCTATGAATGACTTTACAGGGCCAGACCAAAGTAAGTTTAGCTTATTCTGTCAGCCTCCAGGCCAATGGTGATAAAAGAGAATGAGGTCAACTAATTGTTAATTTGGTAAGGAGGATCATCTGATATTAGATTGGGATGTCTCTCTTCCAGTATTGGTGATAATGCTTTGAGTGGCTTGGGCTTGAAGCTGGAAAATTTCATAGGCTAGAGCCCTCATAGTTAATTTGGAGTTCTCAGGTGTGGAAGCTTTGAGAAGTGGCTGGACGCTACTTGGTAGCCAAGGTGCCTGCCCATATAGGGCTTTGAATGGGGGACATCTTGATGACGCGGTGATAGCTCGCCATGTAGGCAAGCAAGGCGCTGGGTGGATAATGGCTCCAATGGGCAGGATCTGAGGCGGCCAGCTTCTGCAGGATGGAAATAAGAGTTCCATTAGCCTAATCTACAGACCCATTAGTAGATGGGTGGTAAGGGGCAGCGAATCTCTGAGTAGTGCCAAATAGAGATGTTAGTTCTTGTACTACCTGGGAGGTGAAGTTCAATAAATTGTCTGAAAGTAAGGTCTGGGGGCACACATGTTGGGTGAAAATGGAACGAACATTGAAAAGAGCGGTAGCCTTGGCAGTGGCAGCATGAAACAAAATTGCCTAAACCAATTATTTAAGTGGTCTACAGCTAGGATAACATACTTGTGGCCATGCAATCCTGTGGGAAGGGGATCCACCACGTTGATGCTAACGACATTGAAGGGCTTGGTCTGGGCAACTACTGAGTGCTGAAATCAAGGGTTGGCATGGTCATGGGATCGGCAGGTCATACAAGCCTCCAAAACCTCTTGAATGGTTCTACCATTTAGTCCTAATAGCATCATGACTTCAGCCATTTGTGAGTCTTCTTAACTGCCCCGTGTCCCACAGTAGAGTGGCCCTCCAGGATGACATTGGTTCAAGAGGAGGGGTGGATATAAGGGAGCCACTTCTTTTTGACTTTCTTGTAGAGTAGCCCATCCTTGATTTGCATGTCTTGAGTCATTCGGTGGAGTTCAGCCTGGACCTAGGGAGTTTCCAATTCCCATTGTTCAGGATGTCCTATTAGGGCATAGAGCCGATCTTCCTTGGGGATCAAGCCTGCTAGCACCTGCATCCGAGAAAGACCATCAGCATCCTGGTGAATCATGCCTGCACAATGGGTGATGATGAAATCATAGCTTTGCAGTCATAGATCCTACCTGGCTAGCTGACCATTGGGGTCCTTCATTTGTTGAAGCCACCAAGTGAGGAGTGGTCTGTAATAATAGTAAAGTGGGTACTGTAGAGGTAAGGCCAAAAATGTTAGATGGCTAGCAGGATGGGTAGGAACTGCCTCTTGGTAACGCTGTATTTCCGCTCAGCTTTACTTAGTGTCTTACTAAAATAGGCCATGGGGTGGTCAACCTAGTTTTCATCATGTTGGGCCAGGATAGCCCCTATGGCAACGTTGCTCGCATCCATGAACAACAAGAAGGGTTGGTTGAAGCGAGGGTTAACTAGAATGGGTTTAGTACATAGAGCCATACGTAAAGCGTTAAAAGCCTGTTCCTGTTCAGGCCAACACTCGAATGGTACATTTATCTGCAGGAGATAGAACAGTGACTCAGCTAGGTTGGCAAAACGTGGCATAAACTGATGGTAGTACCCCACCATGCCAAGAAAGACTTGAATATCTCATAAGCTTTGGGGCGTGACATATTTTCTATGGCGTCAACTTTGTTAGAAATAGGTTGGATGCCACGCTTGGAGACCTAGTGTCCTAGAAACTCTATCTTGGGATAGAAGAAAGAGCACTTCAAAAGCTTGAGCTTGACAGAGGCCTTCCTAAGCCATTCGAAGACTTCCCTGAGATGCTCCACATGTCCATTAAAGGTCCGCAAAAAACGGTAATGTTATCCAGGTAGACGAGGAAGAATGAGCTTCAAGTCCCAAAGGATCCCGTCCATGGCGCGCTGAAAAGTGGCGGGGCATTACAGAGACCTTAGGCATCTGGGAGGGCTCAAATAGCCCCTCGTTGGCGATTAGAGCGCACTTGGCTCAGTCTTTGGGGGTGAGATCGACCTGACAATACCCGCTGGCAAGGTCCATGGATGAAAAGTACTGGGGACCAGCAAGTAGACGGAGAGAATCATCAATCCGGGGCAGAGGATAACTGTCCTTCTTGGAAATGGAGTTAAGTCTACAATAATTATCACCAGCCAGTGTTTGCCATCCTTCTTTTGAACCAGCAGAAGAGGGGAGGCCCAAGGACTATACTAAGGGACCAGGAGCCTAGCGTCAAGTAGCTGTTTAAGTTCCACCGTCACCTGGGCCTCTTTAACCTTGCTCTTTCAGTAAGGCCAGGATCAAAAAGGGAGAGCATCCCCAGCTTCCAATTGGTGTAGGACTCCGCTCATCCTTCCAAAGTGATAGGTTGAGGTTAAGAATAAATCTGAGTATTTCTTTAACAACTCCTGGACCTTGTGTCGCTGCTCATCTGAGATGTCCTTCCCAATATTAGCGTCGACCAGACTAACCAAGGGTGGCGACTCCAAGCAGAAATCCCTCAAGTCCCCAAAGCTTTAAACATCAGCAACAGCCCCTATTGGTAATAGATGGACATAAGTGGCAGGACTGTTTGGACCTACAACTTTGTGTTTGTCAGTATGGTTGGCTAGCAACACCGATATAGATCTAGCATATGCTGGATCAAGGATTATGGGGCAGGTCAGCACTTCCTTAGGATATGGGTTGTCTAGGACTTGGATTTCCAATAGGTATCCCATGGGAATGTTGACATGGACCCGAATGTCAACAATGACTTGGGACTTTGGGGGCACAGTATTCACCCTGGATAGATAGATCTACATGCCTTCCTGTCCATCAACAGCAGGAGGGGGTAGTCAGACTCGAGAGCCCCTGATATGATACTCAAGCTGATCGATTCAGCCTTCATTCTCTAGTAGACAGGCTCGGGATTTGATCTCTGTCTTAGAGTCATGAGTAGTTTCAAAGATCAGAGGGACTCAATTTCCTAGTAGGGAGAGGAAGCCACCGTCGTAATAGAGCACCACTGAATAGTCTCAAAGGAACAGAGTCCTGAGTAGCAGGTCATAACCAGGGTTGTCTAGCGCAACTGTGGGGGTGTTCACAACAAGTTTTCCAAAATGTAACAGCATGGAGGAATAAACTCCTATGGATTGGGTACACTGCAGGCCAGCTGTGCCATATTCCATGTAGTGGGGCAGGTCTGGAGCGATCTTGACCCGTTTCATCAACTTGGAGGATATGACGTTCATGGGGGGACCGCTATCAACTATGGCAAAAACTGGAATCTTGTGGACCTGGATGGCGACTTAGGTAACCAAACTTACAAATTGGGGTGGTAATGTGAGGAACATTGGAGAATCATCAGAAGAAGAGTAAGCAGTATCAATGTTTTTATTATCATCAGATACTGAAAATCCTTCTTCTGGTACAACAGCTTTTGGTTCATTCACGGAGAATACTTGAGGCTGGGTAGGGATGTCAGCATGAAGCGCCTCGTCCTTCATGCTGACATTCCTTTTCACGCCTTCTCGGCAAGTCATTTCCAACAGACCTGGGAACTATGTCTGAAACCATTACAATAGGTGCATTGAGGGCTTTGATTCTTCTGGTTTTCAACCACATGGACCCTAGGGCGGTTAGAGGGGCCTGTATATGTAGCCTTATTTTGTAGAGTTTAAGCAGGGATCTTGTTGAGTGCTTCCTTGATCTCCCAAATACAGGTAAACTCATTCTTTTGCCCAATCATGAGCATTTGAACCACAAGATATGATCCTAAGGCAGAAATGACAGTGGTGATAGTGCCGTCAGCGTGATATGATTTGTCATGACCAAAGGTTGTGCTTGGGCGTTGTTGGGATTTTTGTCCATATTCCCAGCCTGCTAGTTTACCTGGTATCGCTAGGTTAAAAATTCCCTGAAAGCGAAGTGAATTGGAAATCAGTTGACCCAATTTTTGGAGGAACTACGTTCAGGGGGTTTTAGGATATTTGTCTGGTCATATCCATCAGGGATCGATCAGGATTAATACCTAATATCTCATCAGGCGGAGCGGCCAACAAAATAAGGGCATCTGATAGTGATTAACTATCAGGTGTACTGATTGGGATTGGTCAGGTTTCATCACAATCTGATTGGGAATATTTAATGAAAATCGAGGCGAATGATGCTGCCTGCAACTAGAAAATTGATCAGTTGGTGAAGTGACCTGCCATAATGGGTAAAAATTCCCATTACTTAAGCAGGTCATTAGCCAATTATGGTTGATTTGCCTGGATCGAGAGGAAAACGTTAAGGACACGCTTCCAACTCTTTCCATTTGAGGTCTCGAGGATGTCCAACGTCAGAATCCTAGTCAGGATGGGGAAGACCATCGCTGCCAAGATGAGGAAGGCTGATTTGATGGCAACGGCTGCTATTTTATCGAAGAGGTGTCAACTGAGGGTTAGATGGCTGAATCCCCTATAAAGTCCCTATGATTCACTCTAATAAAAGATAGACATCAATATAGATAAAAACATATACATTACTACTTTAGAACATTATTAGATTTTATTGTAGATTTGGTAATAGTTAGACTATCAGCATCTAGCGTGAAGATTCCATCACAAGGATATTATTGCAGAAGGCAATAATTGGTAGACTCTCAGAGAAGATTAGAGATCTGAGCGGGGATCTAGAGATGAAGGGAACCACGGCTAAGGGATTACTATTGACTGTGTGTTGGGCTGAAGGAGACTGTCATCAGAGGATCTTAATGAAGATTGAGTGGACAGGATTACAGGGAATGAATCCCTACGAGTATGATATCAAGTATTAATTGGAAATACTGGCCAAAGCGTTGGGCCTGAAATTAATTTTAACTCAACTACGGATAATAGTCGTCATACTATTATTGATTTATATATATATTCTTATAACACGAGGTGCACAAGGAAGCCAAACCTGTGAAGTAAAAAGGTTACTAGGTTGACAACTGATAATCAACCCAAATGAGTAAATTTCTACAAGTTGGTGCTCACTACAGGGGTAGTTGAGTAGAAGAATTTATCAAGAATGTCGTACAAAGAAGAGATGCACAAGTTGTGGACCAAGATTGCCACAGTGAACCTGAACGCCTTAAACTCTGTGGACCACTGGGAGTTTGTGGCCTTGGAAGAACAAGTAACCAAGGTGGAGGAAAAATTTGATAACGTAGCCAACTTTGGGAATGAGTTACTTGGCAAAGTAAACTCGTTAAAGAGGAAAGAAGGAGACCTCATCCAATAGGTCCTACTTCTGAAAAAGGAACTTGAAGTGGATCGCGTTCATTTAAGGAAATTAGGTGCAGATATTGAGAAGTTAATGAAAGAAATAGAGAAATTGAAAGCACACAGAAGTGCAAGTGAGTCTGAAGTGGCCAATGATGCCAAAGAAGGAAGTCTTCAAATGATACTTGGGAAGATGAATACCCCAAAAAGATATGTCACCCGCATTCAATGCTATCTTGGAGATGATGAAAGATGTCACTCCACAAGTGAACTGAGTAGCCAAACTGAGAGAATCGGCCCAAAATGACTCAGAGGAATTCAGAGTAACCCCTAAATTGCCCACATTCTATTGGGATAATGCCCCAGCGTTTTTCCGACTATTTGACATGACCATGAATAGATATGGGGATCATCAGAAGGCGTTGACGGTCATGAACTGCTTGAACACAGATTGCCAGAATCTGGTGTTACCCCACCTGGAGGGGGACAGCTGGTCTTATGCTGAGGCTAAAGCAGCAATAATGAAGAATCTGGAAGTCCAACCTGCATGTCAAAACGCAAGAAAGACTTTATGGGAATTCAATTCTGTAAAGATGAGTCTCTTGCAAGCTTCACAGATCGGTTCTACTAGGAATCGCAGATCCTGGTCAGAGCGAGGGTGTTAGATGACTTTGATGCAAGAATAGCCTTGCAAGTGGCCCTTCAGCCCTATCGTGATTTGCATCAAATGGTGTCTACTGTATTCATGATTGAGATAACTACCTCGCAAATGGTAGACAATTTGAAGATTTTGGGAGCAACGTTTGATGCTATGAATAGAAGCTTCAAGTCAAATCCGGTCCAAAGTTCAAATCCCATGAAGGGAGGCGAAGGAGCAAAGGAGACTTTTAACTGACTGTGCTGGGGAATAAGCCCGAGGATTTCAAACATTTAAACAAGAAAGAAAAGGTCAGCTTCCAGTGTGGCAGGAAAGGGCATTTCACCGCACACTGCAAGAAGCTGAAGGATCAAGTTAATTTGGTTCAGGTTAAAGATCCATCAGTAGCCAAGGATTCAGGAAAAGGTCCTGCAAGTCTAGACAAGGAACAGTCTAGAGCGGCGGAGAAACCTGTTCCTCCTGATATTAAGAATGAAGAAATTGATATTAGTGATCTGTTCGTTGATGATGAGCAGGATCAAATATATCAAGTGGTCAACATGGACATAAATGCCGTGACCAGAGCTGGGGCGAAGAAGATTGACCCCAAGATAGTTCAGGAGGTTACCCGGCTGTACGCCTGACAACTGGTGGAGAAGATTTGGATCGCCAAAAATCCTGATGAGTTAACCAATGTTCACTTAGATGAGGCCAACCTGTCGATTCCTCTTGGTGTGATTAAGAAATGTTTCCTGAATTATCAGCGCAGATCATTGATACCCTAGATTTGGCTAATAATGCCACAATTCACTCAGTAAATACTCTATTACAATACTTTGAGTGTATGTATATAGATATTCAGGTGAATGTAAGGGTATGGGTGATAGTCAACAGCGGAGCACCCATCAACATTATGTCGACCAAGCTGGTGAAGAAGATGAAGATCTCTCCAGACTTGGAACACAAGAAGGAATATGGAACAGCTGGGCCAAAAACCACCATTTCTTGTGGAGCATATAGTGCGCTGCCACTATGATTTGGGTCATTGGTGGTATCCGCGCCAGCAATAGCTTTGGCAAACCAAGACTATGATATCCTGATCGGAATGGAGTTTCTGCAGAAATACGGAGTTAAATGTAACTTTGAGGTCAATACGTTGACTTTCCTGGGTCAGATGTTACCATTAGTATATCAAAAGAATGTACCATCTAGTACTAAAAAGTATATCAAAAGAAAGGTGAAATTTCATTGAACCAGAGAAATAACTTCATCAACTTGATATACAATGACGGCATTGTACTGATTCAGTACCAATTAGTTGGTAGGAAGCGATGAGAGATGCCATCCAAAATCCTAGAATCCTGTGGAATTCCTTTGCGGATCAAGAAGGAGAAAACCATACTGTCCAGATTACAGATGATAGTTGACACAGGGTTGACTCTAGAGATTTTGGAGTTGTTGTATGGAGAAGTCAGAAGACCCTGGAAGAAGTCCAGAGTGGAGCCCTGGGTGGCTCCTGGGATAATTACGACGGGCCATGAAGAAATACAAGTTCTCTTGGCGAATTTAAGCAAAAAACTGATGAAGATTAAGAGAAATCAAATCATTGCATTTGTCATTTAATCCTGACGGCAGAATTAAAATGATTCCATAATTTTGGGTCTCTTGAGGAAATGGGTTTACCAGCCAGAGCAGCTGAAAGCATCAAATTATTAGTTGATTGAGAGCAGCTCGCAGATCTGCCGGAAGGGCAGAAGGAGGAGGTGCTCAAGTTATTCTAGAGATATTGGGAAATATTTTCTCAGGATGATCACAATTTGGGATGTGCGCAAGGCATAATTCACAAAGTTGACACCGGAGAAAATTTACCAATAAAAATGAGACTGATCCAAAGATCAAAAGCTGCCAAAGAAGTAGTGGAAGATGAGATCAGCATACTAGTAAAGCATGGGTTTCTAGTTCTGTTGTCAAGTCCCTGGGCAAACCCAATTTTGATCGTAAAGAAGAAAGATGGATTGAACCGGGTAGTGATTGACTATCAGAGGCTGAATAAAATTATAAAGAAGGATTCATATCCCCTACTGAGGATTGATGATGCGCTGGACCAATTAGGAGAAGTGAAGTATTTCTCCACGATGGACCTAATCTCAGGATACTGGCAGATCTACTTGCCAGCAGAAGACCAGGAAAAATGTGCGATTATCACCGCACAGGGGTTATACCAGCTGACTAGGATGCCACAGGGTCTTTGTAATGCGCCCACGACATTCTAGAGGGCCATGGATGCGATATTAAGCGACCTGAAGTTATTGTGCGTCCTGGTATATCTAGATGATTTCAATGTGTTAAGTAGAACGTTTACTGATCACCTTCAGCACTTGGAGGAAGTGTTTAAGAGACTGTCCGCGGCTAACCTGAAGATCAAGCCATGGGAGTGCCACTTCTTCAAGAAGGAGCTTGAATACCTGAGATTTGTGATCAATGCAAATGGATTGCAGCCGCAACCCCAGAAGATAGCAGCTATTGAACAGATGGCTGTGCCAAAGAGTGTCTGAGACATCTAAGTATTCCTTGGGATGGTCAGATACTATAGAAGATTTATTTAGGACTTCGCCCAAATAGCTGAGCCTTTATTTCATTTATTAAAGGATCCAAAAAAAGGATTTGTATGGAATGAAGAGGCCCAGGACTCTTTCAAGGAATTACACCGGTACCAGATATATTTGCCAATTCTGAAATATCTGAATTTCTATTGGGAGTTTACCATTCAAACCAATGCTTCGTTGATGGCGATTGGCGCCATACTGAGCCAAGTAGATGAACTTGGGGATGAACATCTGGTGGCGTATGTGAGCCAGACACTCTCTGCCGCAGAGAGGAATTATACTGTAACTAAGCATGAATGCCTTGCGGTTATTTACGCCTGTAAACAGTTTCAAGTATATGTCCATGGAATGCACTTTAAGGTGGTGACAGACCACTCTTCGTTGTGTTGGCTGCGCAATCTGCAGGAACCTGAAGGACAACTGGCCTGATGGGCACTCAAGCTTCAGGCTTATGATTACAAGATATTCCACCGAGAGGGGGCTTCTCACCAGAACATGGATGGCTAATTGCAGTTACCAATGGTCCAGTTGGTATATCCGCAGGCGGATGAGCTATTCCAGAGAATGGTCGAAGGAAGAATTGAGGATGAGCCTCGAGAAATCCAAGGTGCGCTTCAAAAAGCAATGAAAAACACCAAGATCATGGATGGACATGTATTCAAGATGATAAATGGGAAATGGCTATTATTCCCAAAACTGTTGGAGAGAGCAGCGATCGTTCAAGCCACTCATAGGGTTGTCAGGCATGGAGGCCTGAGAAAAATGACCGACCGTATTTGCCAGTATTATTACTGGGAATCAATTGATTATGATGTCGTGGACCATCTGGCTTATTGCGTGGAATGCCAACTGCATAAACCACACAAGAATACAACCGGATACCAACTGGTTTGACCCGGATTTGCATGGCACACGGTGTCTATTGACGTGATGGGACTGTTGGCAATGAGTACAGGAGGAGTGAAATTCATCATAGTAGCCACCGATCATCTGACAAGATGGGTCAAAACAAAAGCATTAACCTGAGTTGATGCTACCAGTACTGCGAGATTCATCCTGGATCAAGTAGTATACCAGCACGGGTGTCCACAAGTTATATTGAGTGATAATGGGACCAACTTCATGTCCCATGTGATCCTGAGGTTAAACAAAATAATGGGGATCCGGGGAGTTGTGTTAGTTTCATACCAGCTGGAGATGAATGGACTGGTAGAATGGGTCAATAGGATGCTGGCCGCGATGCTGAGGAAGCTAGTCATAGGGAAAACTTCCGCGTGGGGAATGTACCTGAGTTTGGTGACGTTCGCCTACAACATCAGTCATCATACAGTGACGGGAAAGATGTCAATTGAATTACTTTACAGGAGGAAGGCCACATTACTTCCAATATTATATTCAGTAGTAGAACCTACATCAGGGATGAGTACTGAATAATACCTGAACTGACTGATGAAAATCCTAATCAATATGCAATTGCAAGCATTTGATACTACCTTAAAGAAAAGGATATGAGCGAAAATGACGGATGATAAGAACTGACTGCCATTAGAGAATATCAAATAGGAGAAAGAGTCACCTATTGTGATATGCATGGTTTCAGATGAAGAAAAAAATTGGATGCATTATAGTTGGGTCCGTTTAAAGTAATCTCCAAGATGACAACTGATGCTTATTCCATCAAGAATCTCTTGGATGGAAGAGTAGTAAATTGAGTCCAAGCTAAGTATTTAAAGCGGTGGATCAAAGAAAAAAATAAAAAAAGAGTTCTCAAAGGACTGATGAACCATTAAGTTGGTCATGTCCTAATGATTAGGTCAAGTCCAAAAAAAGGACCTCTGAACCAATCTAGATGGTTAAATTTGAAAAAAGGACTGCTGAACCATAGAAAACTGGTAGGTTAAGTGCCTAGAATCCAGTTTGGGGGAAAGATGGACCTCTGAACCAAAACAAGATCAAGTCCCATAGAAAAAAAGAGAGCTGATATAATTATAAATTTTTATTTTTCATTATTGTCCTCAGTGCGGGGATGATTCCGCCTATGTCACCTCTTGGGGGAGGGAGGATGGATCGCGGTAGGAAGGAATAGCCTGTCAAAATTGATATGCAATTGGACACTTTCAAGGGCGAGTCCTACTAAAACCACATTCGTTGAGCTGACGCCAAGCCCTGAGAGAACGCGACTAGGGGAAGGGAAATGAATATGTTGGAAGATGCCAATTGCAAAACCCCAGAGTGGGGTGGAAAACAGCAAAAAGGAAGAGGCAATCGGCGAATAACCCTGAGTAATCCCAATAAGGCACCGGTACCAGAAGATTTGTCTTGAGTGCCTGCCAATGGGCCTCATCAAGAACACTGGACATGTGAGCTGGCAGCAAATAAGGAATACTTGAGAGAGGTTGTCAAATCATACCCCCAATTGGCGCCATCAATGGAAAATACTGATGGGAAGCTCATGAGAAGAGGTTGTCATGCAAAAAATGGATTGCATCCTGTAAATGATGAGTATGGGCTTCGTGGGAGCTGAAGCTGAATGACCAATGAAAGTCAGGTGAGGCTGGAAGCTTCATCGACCAACTTCGAATAACTTGGCAGGCAAAATGGAGAGCATAAGTGGCAGTATCCTGATCCAGAAGGTTGTCCAGATCTGAGGGATTTAGTGCCAATGACAATGCTTTGGTGAAAGCGCTCGAAGTTCTGCATAGGGGAGCCTGGAATGAATGCTGTTCCCAATTGAAAGCTCAGAAAACAGCACCACAGGTTAGTAAAATTGACCGAGTCAGAAGAGGAACTTGGGGAGCAAATCTGACTCAGCCAGGAACAAACGATCTAAAGCAGTTGGCATAACCTCCAGAGCATTGACGATGATGTTTGGAGCCTCAGTGAAAGGAGCCAAATCCAGAAGGGTTTTGAAGTCCAACTTAGTGATTGACTGTAAGGAATGAGTCAACTGAGAGTTATTCAAAACGATGGCACACCTGGTTTTGGTGGGATTGGATACTGTTTCCAGTAACTCTACAGAAGGACTAGCCCCTTGCACCAGACTAGGTGTATGAGTCCTGGAAGGACCATAGAAGAGGTTCCGCTAAGCATCCTTACTCATCTGCTGGAAGAGGTGGAGGTCTGAATCTGACAGACTGTTCAGAAGTAGCTGATAACGAGATTCTGAGTTTAACATATGAGCAGGACTAGAGGGGGGATGTCAGACTGATATAGAAGTTGACATTATGCATCCTACACTCCATTAATCTTCAATTTTGGGAAATTAATTTCATAAAATTAATGAAATAAGCTTTCCAAGGATAAAATGACTTACAGCCAAGAGGTTATGAGAGAAATAACAAAGGCAAACATAAATGAGTATTCTTAATCAATCCACAAAATGAACATCGATGGCAAGAGTCTTCTGTCTAGGATGAGGAGAGAATCAGGAATTTAAGGATGCCGGACCAAGAAACCTGAATATGACAGCGGGTCATATTTCCTGATGGGGGGAAAACTGGATCCTGGGAAAAATATCATCATGAGTAAATCAATCAGCCTGGCACAACAAGAGGTCGTGGGGACCGAGCTCTGAGTAGGCAGTAGCGAGGAGGAAGATGAGGAATGACATATGCTAAAGGTCATCCTGAGCAGCGTTGAGTATTGACAAGTGTACTCCACCTGAACCAATGAAGTATTTGATCAGGTGTCCGAAGCGGTGTTTCCATGCCCAGTCCTTTTCTCACTGGAAATCTAAGCAAAAGGGGGATTTGTTGGGATTATTGCCCATATTCCCAGCCTGCTAGATTACCTGGTATCGCTAGGGGAAAAATTCCTTAAAGCGAAGTGAATTGGAAATAAGTTGACCCAAATTTTAGAGGAACTACATTCAGGGGATCTTAGGATATTTGTCTGGTCATATCCTTTGGGATCGATCAGGATGAATACCTAATATCTCATCAGGCAGAGCGGCTGACAAAATAAGGGCATCTGATAGTGATTAACTATCAAGTGTACTGATTGGGATTGGTCAGGTTTCATAACAAACTGATTGGGAATATTTAATGAAGTGCGAGGCGAATGATGCTGCCTGCAACTAGCAAAATTGATCAGTTGGTGAAGTGACCTGCCATAATGGGTAAAAAGTCTCATTACTTAAGCAGGTCATTAGCCAATTATTGTTGATTTGCTTGGATTGAGAGGAAAACGTTAGGGACACGCTTCCAACTCTTTCCATTTGAGGTCTCGAGGATGTCCAACATCAGAATCCTAGTCAGGATGGGGAAGACCATCGCTGCCAAGATGAGGAAGGCTGATTCAATGTCAACGGCTGTTATTTCATCGAAGAGGTGTCAACTGAGGGTTAGATGGCTGAATCCCATATAAATTTCCTAGGATTCACTCTAATAAAAGATAGACATCAATATAGATAAAAACATATACATTACTACTTTAGAACATTATTAGTTTTATTGTAGATTTGGTAATAGTTAGACTATCAGCATCTAGCGTGAAAATTACATCTCAAGGATATTATTGCAGAAGGCAATAATTGGTAGACTCACAGAAAAGATTAGAGATCTGAGCGGGGATCTAGAGATGAAGGGAACCACGGCTAAGGGATTGCTGCTGACTGTGTGTTGGGCTGAAGGAGACTGTCATCAGAGGATCTTAATGAAGATTGAGTGGACAGGATTACAGGGAATGAATCCCTACGAGTATGATATCAAGTATTAATTGGAAATACTGGCTGAAGCATTGGGCCTAAATATAATTATAACTCAACTACGGATAATAGTTGTCATACTATTATCAAATTATATATATATTCTTACAACGCGAGGTGCACGAAGAAACTGAATCTGTGCAGTAAAAAGGTTACTGGGTTGACAACCAATAATCAACCCAACGGAGTAAATTTTTATAGGCGTAGAAACAGTTAGCAAACTCCATTTGGTTTTCCCCTTTAGTCAGTCATATGCATATGAATGCTTGCTTTTGATTGGCCAGAGTTTAATTGCTGCTAAAATCTTGAATCAAGGCTGTACGAACCTAATCCTAGGTGTTATACTCCTTCAAATGGGGGGTCATGTTCTCCCAGGTGGTGCTGTCTAGGCAGGAGTGGATATGCTTCACCTTCTGCCAATTGGTGGCCTCCTTCATGGAACTCTCATAGGCGTACAGAAAGGAGGCGATACTCTACCACCTGGGGGTGAACCTTTTTATTAAAACTAGGTTTAAAGTTAGCTACTTTGGGAGTGGAAAGGGTGTTAATGCCAGGGATGGGTATCGGCTCTGAGATCTTAGTTTCCACATAATCCCGTTGAGCCCGCTGATCCAGCCATCGCCACAAGCCTTTTAAGTCCGCTTGGATGTAGTCCCAATTTTGGCTGAGGGTGGAAGCTGAAGCCTTATTGGCAACCTGCTCAATTAGAGATTAGATCTACGTGCTCTGAAGGTGGAGCTGACTTTTGAGGGTGGTTAACCGGGTTTTTAAACCCTCAACAAGTTTGTTCAATCTGGGTGATATGAGCGTCTGTAAGCTTAGTGAAGGCACTGAGGTTATCCATCTCATCTGACAATGCCTCAATAGGGACCCCAGGATTGAGGGGGACTCCATCCAATCAGAGTTTGGACCCCAGCACCACATTTTGGATTTGATCACATAGGGCAGCCAGGGCCATTATCACATCCCTTCGCCAGGGGTCTTTGGGATTGCCAGATGTTGAAGGGCCTGAGGGCCATTGAGGTCTGCGGGGTCCTTAGGGTCCAGCTGGCCCTTGACGCCCCTTGGGGCCTTCAGGACCCTAGGTCCTTCTGGACCTGCACTCATGGAGGGGTAGTCATGAGAGGCCAGCTCTCAGTAGTGCTTTTGCAGGGATTGTACCAATTCTTCAACTTGGAGGAGACGCTGATTCCAAGTCGCCTTGAATAGCTGAGCGTATTTACAAAACTGCTCCTTGAGGTAGCCAGAGATTCCGCTGTCTAAACAAACTTTTTGATCACAGATCTCATTGATCAATTGCCGGTTTATCAATAATGGCTTCATGGTTGTCATGTACAAAGGACTAGGCGGTGTCATAGAAGTCAATGATGTATGAGTGTAAATTCTGGGTGAGTCCCAGTTGTTGGGAGACCTCCTGATGGTGTAACCCGACTAACTGAAGTAGGTGATGGATAGCGGGGTGGACAAAGTATGAAAGTAGCGATCAGGCCCCAGGGCAAGTTCTACTGCTGATAGTATGGCCGAGGTATAAAGGTTATGCATTGAGAGCGTATGGAAGAGGCATGGGAGCAGCTGGAGCAGGCGCCCATGGAGTAGATGCTGTTTATTAGTTGTTGGACGACATCATTGAGGTTTTAGTACTGGAGTTGGTATTGGCTCCCATCAAGGGAGGGCAGAGAGAATTGGAAGGCGGCCCAAATACTAGCCTCTCCAGCTGCAATGGCGGCATTGCATATTGCAGAGTACTAACCCAATGAGTAACGCTTATCGACTGACCAGTCATTTGGTATTCAGGCTGCTAGTATTTTCCATTTTTTGTGATAGACGTTTTCACTTAGGACATCTCATAACCCCTGTAGTGAGCACCACTTTTGTCGATGCTACAGTTCTCTGGATTGACGCCGAGATTTTTAGGTGGATTAAAGCTGGAAAATTCAGAAAGAGCACTGAGAAGGAAATGGAAAAATGGGTTAGAATACTGAATACTTTATTAAGTCAAAAGGTTTTGATATTTATAATACATTGGTACTTGGTGCCTCTGGGATTGTTGGGGCCTCATTTGTTCAGGATCTTTACTGATCTTCTAGAATGGCCTCCTCATGGGCATCCTCAATGGATGGTGTCGCTCACCTAACTGAATGGGTGGAAACGCTGCCCCACATGACTCAGGAATAGGGGAGGAAGATCCTGAAATTAATTTAGCTTGGTTAGGTTTGATGACCTATTTGGCACGGCCTTATTTGAGTGGGTAATTAAATATGATTGTTATCTCAAATTACAACAGTGGGTAACCAAATTCCGTACCAGAAAAGGGTTTTCCAGTTTTGGGTCATGCCCTTTGGGATTAAAAATGCCCCTGATATATTTCAACGCCGCATTGATGCAGCGTTGGGGACTTGTTAGGGGTATGCGCGGTTGCCTACATGGGCGATATTCTGGTGTTTTCCCCTGATCATGAGTCCCATGCAGTACACCTTTGGCAAGACGTGGAGAGGTTAAAGGCAGTCAGCCTTACGCTGAAAATAAGCAAGTGTGAATTTTTTAAGTCCCAGGTCACTTTTCTGGGCAACGTTGTGTTTGACCAAGGATACATGATAATACAGACAAGGAGAAGGCTATTTGTGAGTGGCCCACCCCCACCTGGGTCAAGGAATTGAGGAGCTTTTTGGGGACGTGTACGTTCCTCAAGAAGTTCACGCTCAATCTTTCTGAGGTGGCAGCACCCTTATGTAAGGCTAGCGGTGCAAAGGTGCTTCAGTGGCCCCTGTTTTGGAGGATGCCTTACAAGCAGTGAAGTGCACCCTGTTGTCCATGTCGTTCCTTTGCCATGTCAACCCTTCCAAAGAGTTTATTGTGTATACTGATGCCTCCAACTTCGCCATAGTGGCTGCCTTGTTACAAGTAGGCGAAGATGTGATAGAGTATCTAGTGGGATATTTTTCTATGAAAATGTCTTTGCCTGTGTTGAATTTCGCCATTTATGACAAGGAGCTACTAGCATTGGTGGAGGCGCTGACTTATTGGTGTAACCACTTGCATGGCTCCTCCCAACCTTTCCAGGTACATACAGATCGCCATGAATTGCTGTACTACCGCGCCCCTCATGTCCCAACCCCACGGCAGTCCCATTGGCATGAAACCCTTGCCTAATTTGCATTCTCTTACGAGTTTACCAAGGGCAAGGATAATGGTTTTGCAGATGCTTTGAGCCGCAACCCTGCTTTAGCTCCCAAATCCTAAGGAGGTAGAAGTTCATAACACACAGTTGATGTTTCCACCAAATAAAATTGTGTCTCAGCTTCCCTCTCCCCTGGCCAACAGGCTAGCACTTGCACCTCTGGAAAATGTGGAAGAATATAGTATGTTCTAAAAGGTAGTCCTTTCTCAGCCGCTAGCAGCTGAATATACTATGGTACTTTCTAAGAGCGATTTGAATCAAGAGGAACTATCCAGGGGTTATCACGTGAAGGATAAGATGGTGTGGTTTCTGGGGCGCCTATGGGTTCCTACTGGACCACTGCGACTGGGAATCATCCAGGACCATCATGATGGACTCACCATTGGTCATCCTGAGAAAGCAAAGATGTTGGAGTTAATACGCCGCACCTACAATTGGAAAAGCTTGACTGCTAAGGTGGAATGGTATTGTAAAGAGTGCTTGATATGCAACCAGATGAAACCTGTGATAAATTGGGGTCATCTTGATCTGCACATCGATCTCGTGAATATTGGTTCAAATTTGCATATGAATTTGGAGGTCAGATTGGGAAAATCGGACAAATTTGAAAAATCTTTAGAAAAGGTGATCATCGGTAAGAATTTGAGGATCCATGAACAAGGACTGATCCAGCATACTAAATGACTGGTGTCCCAAATCCTCCAAATGGTTGTTATGTGGGATACGGGACTTTCCCAAGCCACAATTTGGATGTCTCTTGAGAGCTAAATTTAGGGTTTTTGCAATACTTTAAACTATCAAAAATTCCTTAAAAATGAGAAATGATAATTTCAAATACATTTTGTTTTCTCAAATAAGAAAATCATAATAAAATCATATCTCTTGCTTTAAAACTTTATTTATAATCATTTCATCTGAAATCCAGAACAGTGAGCTCAGCCAGTGAGCTAAGCCAGTCATTAGCCTCATTCGCAGCCCTAACATGGGGTCAGGCCATGCTGCTTGCTTGCAGCATTGCCGGAAACTTGGTCCATGAATACATTGCAAATTCTGGAAATCGCACATGGGTGAGGAAGTGGTTCTCAGCGGGATTATCAGTCATGTGGTCGGTGACATGGCTGGTGCTGCCCAACTCATTTGTCTTGTATTGACAAGAGCCTGTGCATTACAAAACCAAATTGTCAACCTTAAGCGAAGTAGTTGGTATCATTCCAGGAGGCTGAAGGGCCCTAGCTTGCCCTATTGGTGGATTTCATTGTGGAGTTACCTGTTTTTGATTGTTATGGTGCAATATGGTGTTGGTGGACCGTTTTATGAAGTTCTCCCATTTTATTCCTTGCAGAACTACAATAACCACAGCTGAGATGACTAGGCTCTTCATCACCCATGTGTTTGTGCTTCATTGGCTTCTTCAAGAAATTATCAGTGACTGGGCCCCCCAGTTTACCTCCATCTTTTGGGAAGAGTTGTGTAAGAAGATTCAGATTCGCCCTTGCCGTTCGAATGCCTATCACCCCAATTAGATGGGCATACTGAATGAGTGAACCTGTGCTTGGAACAGTTTCTGCAGTGTTACACCGCCGCAGATCATTCAGGTTGGGTTTCTCACCTTCCTATGGCTCAATTTAGTTACAACAACACTTTGCATTCTTCGTTTGGTTGTTCCCTTTTTTCTCCAACCATGGCTTTAACCCCGCCTTTAACATGGAGCCCATCTGTAGATCTAAGGTTGAAGCGGTAGTGGAGAATTGCTAAGACTAATAAGAAAGTCCACCAGGGGTTTCCACAAGTTTGGAGGCGGCAACGCAAGTGTATAAGGAGAATGCTGATGGTAAGCGCCAAGTGGGTCCAGCGTATAAGGAAGGGAATCTCATGATGCTTGATGCTCATAACATCCCTATCAAGCAGCCATTCAAGAATCTGGGACCAAAGAGGATTGGCCCTTACAGCTTTGTTAGAAAGGTGGGCCATGCCTCATACCAGCTAGATCTTCACTCTTCATTTCAGATCTTCTCTTGATTTCATAAGAGCAAATTGACATTTTTTGAGGGATCCCACCAGAGACTCCTGAGGTCTATCTCGTGGATGGGGCGCCAGAGTGGGAAGTGTAGGAAATAGTAGCCTCTGCCGTGTTAAAAGAAGACTTGAGTACCTGGTATCTTGGAAGGGTTTTGATGCTTCAGAGAAAAGTTGGGTCCCAGCGCGCAATTGTGTGCATAACCAAGATCTGATTGAAGCCTTCCATAAGCGTTTTCCCCAGGCTGCTGGCTCTCAACCCAAACTGATCATTGCCGCAATGAAGTTGGCCCCAGCCCACAAGAACTTTTCTCTAGCACAAGCCCCTGGAGGGGGGTTGAGCCCCATCAGGAGGAGAGGGTAATGTCATGTTTAAATGACATGATAGTGAGCACCAACCCTAAGGATAAGGCTGGGCGGCAGGAGGCCCAGAAGGTGAAGCTTCAGGCTTTCCCTGACCTCAAGCACACAGTAGACCAACGCTGGGTATAAGCCAAATATGCCCAGGTTGGTACTAGTGAGGTGCCCAATGCCCAGCCCCTTGCGTTGGCCCTAGGCGTTAATATGAATGGTATTTTCAATTAAAAATGACGGTTCAATTCAGTTGATTGAGGAACTGGGTTTTGAAACCCGTTCTGTTTATGAAATTACACATTCAGGTCAGATACAACTTCAATCAATTACTCAAGTCAAGTCAGTTTCAGTGTATTCTACCAATTTGGATGGTAGTGTTTGCCTACTGATGAATTGGTGCTTGGGACCACTTTGGCAAACCCCAAATTACCCCACCGTTATTTAAATTTATCTTTTTGTGACCAATTTTCCTTTTTGGTCGACTTTTCCCAAATAAACTTTCCCATTTTTCCAATTTTAATTATATGTTATCACTGACAATCCTGTGTGCGGACCTCTTTGAGGAGGTCTCACGCTACGTTCATCATACCATTTTACATACGATTTGGTTAGCCCCTAGTGCACCGTTGGTTCACCCTGGTTCCCTCCAACCTGGGACGCTTACCCCTTTCTCCTTTGTGTACCGCATCGATTTTTGTTGGTTATTTTTTACAATGATCGCACTTCTTTACTTAAGTTATTATTGCTCCAGCACCCTCTGCTGGTCTCTAGTACCTTTTGTATTAACGGCTAGTTCCCTGGAATTGGACCTGTGCGCCGTGCACTACCACGCTGGGAACAGGAGAGTTATAGACACTCTCCTTAAAACTCTCTCCTAAAGGGCTTATCACCGTTGCTCCACCCTCACGTCCTTCCAAGCTGCAGTCCATAACAGCCACGGCATCTTCTCTGGCTGCACGCATATTGAAACCTTCTCACAAAGTGCATACAAAAGTTTGCGAAGCTAAGATGCTCCCTCCAAAAGCCAAAATGGTAGTTGAGCGCTAAAAGGACATCTACTATGATGAGGAAAGGCTTGTCTCTTCCCCCCTCCTATCACACCTCTGATGTGCATAAATAATCCCTCTGATGATGAATCAGAAGAGGGTTGTGAAGACATGGAAATAATGTCATATGAGCTCCAGTTTAAGTGGGTATACCGGATTAGTGAGCACTGATAGGTTAGAAAAGTTAAAAATACCCGGTGAAACCTATCTCTGTCAAGTGCTGAGGTGTTATGAGGTTATTGACATCGCTAGTATGCTGACCAGTCCATTGACTCGCTTTTATGATCTACTAAGCTTGTTCATATGTTACAATTTATAAAGGATAAATACCCTGAAACTGCTCACCAACTTGCTTCCACCTTACATCTTAAGGAGGTTTTATATATCTTCCCTAACCTTAGTGAAACCTTTACCAAGGTAGAGGTTGTCATCAAAAAAGTATATTTCATGGCTATCTTTGACTTTGAATCCTCAGTGAAAGTTATTTATAAAATTAATCAAGAAGAACAAGCTGGCCCCTGACCTAGAATACACCCAAAAGTTCGACACTTCAGGTACAAGTAACACTTGCGCTATTGGGGTGTACTTCTCTTTGCCCATCAGATTTTGGAAGATAATCCTGTCAGCTCACACTGTGGCCTTGACTGGTAACACTTATGAACTGCTCATTGGTACTCAATAAATGCTCGAGTATGATGAGGTCGTCAACCTGAAACAGGGCTATCTCTCCCTGCTTGATTTTGGGTTTCCCTTGGTTCTAACCAACAACGATCTTAATAAAAAGGGCTTGCTTAGTTGAATACCCTTCATCAGACTTAACTTTACATTTTATCACGGTGGGGCGAGATACAAAGAAGTTATTGGAATCTGTGGACGTATAAGAGGGCTTTCCCTTTTATGCGTCAGAGGAGATATTAGTTAAGGCGGGAGAACAAAAAGTTATTGACACTGAGATATACTTGAAAATTCATACCACTGCATATTGCACATAACAAGCATTGATGGTATAAGTCCTTTAGAACCTTGAGTGCATTCAGGCATACTAGACTAAGCCTACAAGCAACCCATCAAACTTCTACTTGGGAATCTTACTAAAAAGAACACAATCCTAAAGAAGCATCAGGAGATTGGAAAAGGCCTATTGATCCCACTTGAGGACATTTGACAATTCCATTGTATTGGGCCTATGTTAGATATGGGTTTAATCGCTGATTAATTGCTATGCACTTTTCCTAATGTTCTAATTTCCGATGGTCTAACCCCGCTGAGCTTGAAAAAAATCCACACTTTACTGGAGTCCTACAGTGACAGCATCTCTGAATCTGATAACAGCTATGAGCAAATGAAGGGCTTGAGCTACGCCATTGAAGTTGGTGTTATCTGTCCTATTCGATCCAGACCATATAGGTAATCAGTAGTCAAGGAGCTATAGATGAGGACGGAGCTTAGAAAGTTACTAGATTAAGGGTTGCTGTTTCCTTCTCAAAGCCCTTGGTCGTCCCCTATTCTACTTTTAATGTAACAAATGGAGGTTATTGGGTAGTTATGGCTCCTCAAATTTTATACGCTCATGAAGAAGGATATTTACTCTACCCCTAAATTGACTATGCTCTGGCCCAACTATTAATACAAGGTCTTTTAAGCAATGGACAAGGCTAGTGGATACTGGCAAATGGAACTTTCTCCACAAGCCTAGGAGACATGTGCCCTTATCTGTAGCGAGGGCCTATTTCAACACATTCAGCTACCCCAGGGGTTGTGAAATGCACCGCAACGTTTCAGCGAGCCATGGATCACATTTTGTAGGATACTAAGCTGAGTTGTGTTATCATCAATCTTGATGATATCACCATCTTCCAAAATATTCATCAAACATCCCATGAGTCTAAAAGAGGTCTATCAATGCTTGCAGCATCTAACATTAAGCTGAAGCCCTCAAAATATACTTTTTTCCAGGAATTTGGATCTCCTTGGACAAGCCTTCTCATAAGATGATATTCAACCTCTCCAAGATTAGATTGAATCTATATCCAAGATGATGCCCCATGTCTCTGATGCTCCCACCCTGATCCTGTCTGCCATGGTCCTCCAGCTAAATCGGGCGCCAGACAAAAGGTTCCATAAAGCTTCCTCGCTATATGATATGACTTCTTAGACTGATAACTTAGGTGCTATAATGGGAATTATTTCATTTACAATAATCCCTTTGTTTGGCTCAATTGCAAATAAAGATGCGTGGCGGCTCCCCCTTTTGGACTGAGCATCACTAGTTCTAAAAAGCTATATCCAAGATGCCTGCGCCTAACCATCTAGTACAAAAAAAAGATGCCTGCGCCCAAAACCCTTCGTGATATTCAAGTGTTTCTGGGCATGATGGGGTATCACCATCAATTCATCCCCAAATAAGCCCAGCTCAGTGAGCCACTCATACACCTCTTGGCCAAAATACTTCTTTTTATTGGGGTGCTGGACAACTGGCCACATTTGATATATTGAAAAGATGCTGCAATAAATGCCTATTCTCCGCCACCCAGATTATGGTAAACCCTTCATTTTGTTTGCTGATGCCTTTGACTATGTCGTTCGAGCTATCTTGGCTCAATTGGATATCGTGGTGTCAATCATCCCGCTTCCTATTTCAGCAAGATGCTCTCAAATGTTGAGCCAGATATAGCTTAACTGAAAAGGAGTGCCTTAATGTTTTGCTCGCTATAAAAAAACTACTGCTATTTTTTATTTGGGACTTCATTCAATATTGATACTGACCACGCCACATTGAAGTGCTTACAGAACATTAAGGATCTCACTGGAAGGATGGCACGTTGGGCCTTGAAGCACTATCATTATGATATGACAATTGAGAATTAGGCCAAACTCGCTACATAAATGCTTCTTGGTTGAATTGGCTGCCTGTCCTTCACTTAGACAATATTGAAGCTAAGAGGTTACAGACCTCTTGATGACCCCCAATGCTTGGGCTGATGAGAATGAACCTGTACAGGAGATGCTATCTTGACACACCCACAACTTAAAGTGGAGAGCGAAAATATACAAAAAAGCAGGACAAACTGGTTGTACTATTTCAGACCTTAAGAGCGAGAACCTGCAATCATGAAGACTCATTCTATCCTAAGGCTTAGCAAAGTTCAAAAAATGTATGAGTGGATTAAAGAACAATACTGGGAGGGAGACATTGAGACATAATTTAAGTCCTGAGTGCCTGTCTGGCCTGCAAAAAGCAATCCAGCTTCAAGACCAGGTATCAATAGAAACCTATTACTCCTCAACAACCCTTTCACATGATAAGCCTAGATGTGGTTGGCCCTCTACTCCAGACTACTTGTGGAAATTGATAAAACTTAGTAGGTATTGATCATTTTACATAATGGGTCTAAGCTGAGGCTCTTCCTACTCAAACTGCCAAAGCTACTGCCACTTTCCTACTTTAGTGTAACTTCACTTGCCATGATTGCCCTCAGGTTCTGCTCGTTCCAATGATCATCTTTACTTCCAGAGTGGTGAAGATCCTCACTACCTCAATGAGAATATAACAGATTTTCTCAGCCCCCTATAACCACTTTATAAATGGTCCTGTAGTAAGAGCCAATGGGACCCTGGTCTCTATTTTACAAAGAATGGCCACTTCAGACTCTCTTCACAGGGATCTTTACTTACCCAGTGCCCTCATGGCCTAACATATCAACCATCACCAGATCCTTAAAATGTTGCCTTTCTGAATGTTGTATGGGTGAGAACCTGGTGTGCCACCATTACTAGCTAAATGATATTTTCTCCAATAAGGCTGATCCTGAGCAAGCTATGAAGAAGCTAGCCTAGCACATCATCCAGTTGCAATCAGAGTTAATGGCTAACTTGGCAAAGACTGTCACCAAAGAGGTCAAGCTGCTAATGAGCTCCAGTTCCCTCTACCTTCCTTCCAAGTATAAGTTTTGATGCTATACTACCATAATTGTATCACTACCAGAAGTGAAAAGCTTGGGTCTATCTGGTAAGGCCCTTTTGTCATCACTTATAAGCAAGGGGATGAGTACTCTTTCAAATCCCTAGCTACTGGAGCTACTGTTAACTGTTTCCATGGCTGGTTCTTGCACCCATACTCTTCCCTTAAAACTCTAGAAGGGGGCAATGTTAGAAAATCACAAGTCCAATTTTGTGATAAGAGTGCTTTGGTTTATAACAAGAATAAATTGGCCAAAGGACTCCAGCCAATTCTCAGTGAAACTCCTTGAATTGGGGCAAAGCTTTCAAGAATGATTATTGGCCAAGTAGCATGAGTTTAAGTAGTTGGATTGTACTGACCATGTGGTGGAATCAGGGGAGTCCATCCAAGGTTCCTACCTGTTCCATTAACAATTTAGTTAAGCTATCTATGTGGAGACCACCCCTTTTATAGCCTCAGAGGGGGTCCCACCAGGTGTAAAAATTTTCTCCATGGTGATTGGTTCAGATATATCAAATAAAATTGCCCAACGGACTAGTCCTACCTAATATTGACCCTTCATCAACCATTTTGTTGAATCAATTAAGTTTCAAGATTCCAATAGGTCAAGCCCCTAAATTTCCTAATTTGGATGCTCATAGGTTATACTGAATTTCCTATCAATCTCACTTAAATCCTTGGATCATTTATATACTAAGCATTTTATAGTAACAGGGTCCTTTTTCTACCCATTGTGATCACTTATAAAATTAACTAAAAACTTTTTAAAGTCTAAGTTAAAGCTTTCTTAGTTTTTTATAAATGGTGTCAGAAATTCCTTATTTATATAACAGCAGTTAAGAGTTTAACTACTATTGCCCCATTTAAATTGTTGAATCCTGTACAAATAGCACCAAAGGGCCTTAGTTAACTCCAGGGTTTCAACATATGGTTTTCAGAGCATTTTTTTAAAAGTTTCATATAACTTTTTATGGTCTTCAATTTAATTCTACATGTTGAATTTTACCTTACTAATCTTTTAAAGATTTATTATGATAAATTATAAATATATATTCTGTAAATCCTTTTGAAATTTAAAATTGCAAAATATAGTAAAAAAAAGTTGGGAAAACTATAAAAATAATGTATATACCATAAAAAGTTATGTGTAATTTGTAAAAAACATACAAAAACTATAAAAAAATAATGCAAACACTGTAAAAGCTTATATGAAATTTGTAAAGAATGCTGTGAAACCCATAAAAAAATTTTGGAAACTGTAAAAAATGCTGTGGAACCTTATAAATGATTAACATTAACTGTTAAATTATTAACTCAATAACAATGCTGGCCAAATTAGCCTATCTTCAATATTAAAGCTAAAATCAATTAATTTAACAGAAAAATTTATCTTATAGTAAAAAGTTTAAGAGCATGATATATGACTTGAGGCTAGAGAATTTTTAAAACTAACATTTATTTACTGTCATGCTGTTATATAATTATTATGTTTTGTTATTTAACTTTTAAAAGAAAGATGATTGGGATGGTTAGACTACTTATTTGTAGTTGGATTAGCCTAATTAAAACTGTGAGTGGCAGTAGGAAAATGGCTGATAGAGGGTTTTATATTTTACCTTGATTTATTTTAATCAGGCAGTGGCTAGTTGTGGTTCAAGAGATCATCTTATATATAAAATTACTGTATATGCATGTAAGTATTTTCTCAATCACTTTTAAAAATCAATTGGACCAATAAAAAATTGCACAAATAGTCCATGATATATAGATATAATTGTTCAGTTGGTTTGATTAGCCAATTACATGCTAAACTTACTGATCACCATCTTCAATAATTTATTTCAAATTTAGTTGATTTTATTGGTCCAATTATATAATAAATTTAAAGTTGGCTATCTATAATAATTTAAACTTGTCAATCTATGATATCATACTGGTGCCCAGATTTTGAACACACCCACAGCTATAGGAGATATATCATGTCAAAAAATCATCTAGTTTTCAACGAGCTCAATGAATTTTGACCCCTGAGCCTCATGCTGTATTAGGTTGGGTTATGATTTAAGATTATAACCCATTTAACGCCGGATAAATAGGCTATTTCTATCTAGTAACAGTTGAATTAATAAATGCATGCTAAGCTGCGGCTACATGCTAGTTATTTAATAAGTTAATGTTAGAAATTTGATTTGTTTAATTTATAGCAATTCTACCTTTTTCTGTAAAAATAAAAATAACTATAAATTACGGTTATAGAAAAAGCGTGATGTTTTACTTAAAACGCATATCATTAAAATTAATTGAACTTTATTTGGTTTTTTCTTATATTCATATCTTTTTAGTTGGAATAATTATAGTTTGAAAATGAATAGCTTACCACATTGCATATCAAAGTATCGCTCCGAGAAAATATTAAGATGAGCTTGATTAGTAATAAGTTAACAAATAACACTGTTCCTTATTTAAAGCATAAGGCCGTTTTCATTTTAATAGTGATATTTTTAATTATTGGCACTAGATACTATCTCTATTCGCCTTCTAAAATAGTACAAGAGTCTCAGTTGAAAGAAACAAGTGTATGCTAATAACATGCATAATTTACTTGGGGATTTGTAGCTTTGTGTCACTGCTAATCAATGGCTATTACTATGCTAAAGGTAGCAAAACGGTTTATAAGTCTTGTCACAATATTGGAATAAGCCTGCTACTGTCTCCATTAACACAGTTGGATGCTACTCTGTATCGCACCGTTTAACGTTAGCTAAAAATTTAACTTGGCTCTTCTCCGGAAAGGATTTTTCAAGTTATCATTTCAACACCTCTCCAATGAAGTTGAAGATATTCCAAACTCTAGAGCGTAAAGTGCTAGAAAAGTATATTAACGGCAAGGCAAAATCAAGACGTCACTATATTTTCTTTTAAGGGGCTTATCCAGTATAAGATGTATCTTGTCCAATAAACAACCTATGCTTAATTGCCCCAAATTGAAATAGGATTTCGCAATGGAAGTTGGTCAGCTTTAATTACCCAGACACAAGTCAGAGTTCACGCTTACTCAAACTAGAAACGTTAAACCGCACCTTTATGGAACCTCATCTAGCTATTAATGGCCCATTCTACGGAAAGGCGTACTTCAACCTGATAATGGTTGGTATAAAGCTTAACTATACCGATAGTAAAGATACGGGTTGCGTTACTAAAGCATTTATGTTTCATCAAGCTTTCTACTTGCCCTCTAAAGTTCCAGATGGGATTTGGGCAATTGTGGAAAAAAATAGTTAATTATAAATAAATAAATTTCATATCTACTGTTAATTTTTAATATTAATTATATATACATTAAAGAATTTTGTTTCAACTCCATTATATATTTTACACTATGGCTCTATACAATCTCGATAAAGAGTTCATTTTATGCTGAGTTTAAAAAAAGTTTGATATTATGTGCAAGTTTGTCAATTTGGATAATCATAATTATTGTTATGGATTTCTAATACTTGATTTTTTAGAAAATATATTCTCTATCTAACCACTTAATCAAGTTACATACCAGCTTATATACTTAAACTTAACTTTTATGAAGTAACATATAAAGTACTTAATCTTAGTAATTTTGTTTTTAATGGGTCCTGACTCAAGGAGAGGGATAGTATGGGTTCTTACGTTGCTAGGGGGCTGAAATGGCTCCTATAAAAATCCCCAACATGCTGCTGCAGTGAGCTTAAGTGGTCATGTCAGATGAGGAAAGGAGGTTGAGGGGAACACTTTTCTGGGACAGGGTGCTTCAGGTATCATTAATACTGGACAAGATGAGAGTATAGCATTTCCAAATTGAGGTTGGTGGTTGATGGGGATAGTTGGCTTCATCCAAGATGCAAGCAGTGCGCACCATTCTGATATATTGGGTTATTATTCTTCAGTGTGACAAGCATTCCCGGAAACTAAGTGAAAATTTTGTTAGTTTGGCAAGTATTAATGGCATAAGAATAGAATGATGCCATTATAGCAGCATTGATACATAAGCGACTGGCAGACACGTCAGGTCCTTGATATCAATTTTAGCGTCCTCAGGGAAGTTGTTGGGAAATTGGAAGGTGTGACCCATACATAAGAGATTCATTGTGGCATGGAAGGTTTGAAAAATTAAGATATTGGTGGGGGCAGCTAATGCATTGGGGCCCAGATAGTAAAAAGATTCATGAATGAAAACCCTTTCTTAAGGTTTAAATGGTGACAAGGGATTTGCTCATGATTGGGTTAAAAAAATTAGGTTAGTTCAATTCCATGTCTTACCTTTAAGGGCTATTACCCTCATTAACCCATTCAATGATTTTTATATATTCAAGTCAGGTAAAAGCAGCCAGAAACAGTTCTATAGGAAGGGAGGGGGTAGTAGGTCAGTATATTAATTTCAAGACATATTAGAGGAAGTTTTTGGGCATTGCATATTGGTCAGGGACAAATTACTGGAAAAAAATTTAATTGCCTTGTTATAAAACAGCTACACCTGCATTTTTCAAGGTGGAGGGGGAGATTTGAACCCCATATGAATTTAGTTGTAGTTAAAGGAGGGGTAAAATCCATAAAGGGGGATCAGGACCCAAGGTCATGATATGAGAAGGACTTTTTGAGTAGCCTTACCAAAAGCAAGGAGGGCAAAAAATATGCCATCCCTCCACATGAGCCTTTATTAGTGGTTGAGGGAGTACGAAATTATGCTACAAGGGTAAATTAATTTGAAAAATTAAAAGGTATAAAATAATTTTTAACCTATAATATAGGTTTTCTCAAAACTTCTTTAATCTTTTTAACTTATTAGGTCTAAATTGAAGTAGCCTATTAGAGAAGAGTAAAGAATTAAGTGTCTTTTTAAGCTTTGACATAATTTTTTTCATATAACAGCCTTTTTCTGATGTCTGTGAAAGCGCTGATCCCTAAACCGCAGTGTGTAAAAGTAGATGAAGAGATTTGCAAAACAAAAGTTGAATCTATTTTGAGCTATTGAAATATTAAATTTAACCTTTCTGGTAAAGCTATCTAATTAAAACCCAACTACTATTAATTTTATATTACTTAACTTGCAATACATTGTAATTGAACATTTGGGAGCTCAAAAAACACAGGGTAGGTCTTGGTGTAACAGTTCTCTGGACTGTAGCTGAAGTTCAAAATTGGACTCAATGCTGTTGACTATTGGAGAGGTCAAAAAGATGAAAGTATGCGGTAAAAAAGACTAATTATTGAGTTAAAAAGCATGATATTTATAGGATGAGTGAGGTAAGTGGTGCCTCAGGGACCTTCATGGCCCTGCATGATCAGGATCTTTCACAGCCTTCCATATTGACTGCCTGGCCAGCGCCCTCATTGTTCTGCGTCATCCTTATGACTACAAAGTGGAAGTCATGCCTCTTGAGATTTGGGAAGTAAAGATGAAATTCTTGAAGGCATGTCCATGTAATCTGATGTGTGTGATGCTTCCTGATTAAAACAATCATTGGTGCCTTCAGGGACATGTTTTGTTTGCACTGGCTTGAGAGACAACAAATCAAGTCACGTTTCAGGGTGGGAATTTTGACTTGCTCATTAAACTGAATCCTGACATCGCCCATCCTCAAGGTCCTGTCATAGAGGGGTAAAGGGCCATAGGAATTAGCCATGTACTCGGTTCACCACATTCCAATGACTGATGTTGGCAATTGAGTACTCTGAGTTCACCTTATATATGACCTTATAAGGTCCAGATCAAATAATGTCAAGCTTGTTTTGTCAACTTCCAGGTTGATGATTATAAAAGAGAATGAGGTTACCTAATTAAAAAATTGGTAAGGAGGGTTGGCCTAAATTAAATCAAGCGTCTTCCTTTCTGTGGTGGTGACAATGTCTTGAGTGGCTAGGGCTTGAAGATTGGCAATTTCATCAGCTAAGGCCCTCTTATTAAATCTGAGCTCCCAGGTATGGTGGTATCAAGCAGGGGCTAAACGCTACTTGGTAAATGGGGAGCACACTCATATAGAGCTTCAAAGTGCGACATCTTGATGATTTGATGGTAGCTTATTCAGTAAGAAAGAACGGCGCTGGGTAAATAATGGTGCCAGAAAGTAGGGTCAGAGGTGGCCATCTTTTACAAAATAGAGAAGAGGGTTCTGTTAGCTCATTTCACCGTCCCATTGATTAATGGGTTGTAAGGGGCGGTGAAACTCTGATTAGTTTCAAAAAGCAAAGTTAGTTCTTGGACTACCTGCAAGGTGAAATTTAGTCCTTTGTTCAAAAGTAAAGTTTTTGGCATCTGTTCTGGGTGGAAATAAATTGAATAAAGAACAGAGCAATGGCTTTTGTGGTGGAGTGGTGATAGAAATCAATTCAACCCATATGGTCAAATGGTCAATGTCTAAGAGGATATACAGATGCCCATGCAACCCGGTGGTAGAGGCCCTACTACATTGATGCTGATGACATTAAAGGGCCTGAAGGGGCCATGAATAAGTGTTGATATTTGGGACTGGTTTGATGTTGGGATCAACATTTCATATAAGACTCTAAAATACTTCTTTGGTATCCACCATGATGGTACAGAATATTCCTGACCTTCACATTGTTCTTATTAGAAATAATAACAAGATATATTAAATAATAATAATAATATTAGGTGGTCCCGCAGAGAATAGCGCCCAGTTTATTAATGTATGAAGGCCATTATATGCCTTAGAGGTATCTAACATATCTGAACTTTGAAAATTCAAAACATTCATTTATTAAAAAATGTGACATTAATGTTAGATCGCCTCAGTCTTAGAAAACGAGGGTAAACATTTTTATAAATGTTCCAAAAGGGTATAAGCTCAGAGAATAAGTAATATAACCATTTTGCATATAAAATTCCAATTATTTTATAGATCTGAAATTGGACCATTTTCCATCATCAGAAAATTTAACTCAAATGAAACCAGAAGATCAGGCCTAAAAATAGGTCTTCTGAAATTGGTGCAAATGCCATAAATTATAATTTTTGAAATCCTTAAGCGTAATTACCAATTATTACAAATTTTAAATTCTTTAAGCAAAGTATAAGTATTACATATTTTTGATCTTAGCTCAAAAATTGCAAAATGGATAATTTCATAAGATTTAAGTAAGTCTTGAGCATTATTTATGACTCTTATAAATAAGATTTGAGTAGATTTCATCTATCAATTCTATATATTTTCGCGGTTTTGCTAAATAGATTGCCTTATATAAAATCAGATTCCTGATTTTATATGGAAAGATACGATATTATAAACGCCTCTTCTCTGAACCATTAGACTGAACCTAGTCACTTGGTGTAATTCTTCCTTGCTCTCTTTTGGGGTCAAGGAGCAATGTTAGGGTTAAGCATCGTAATAACTCTTCTCCAAGGGTTAATTAGACCCCACAATAGTGATATGCGGGCCTACAGAGCCTTATCTGGGATGCTTTCTTAGTTGTAGACTATTACCTGGGTGGTGTTACCTAACGCCTTTGTCCATTACTGGAAAGAACCAGTACGTTGCATCAACTATTTGGCCCCAGTAGCATCGCTTCAACCATTCATGAATCTTCTTCAAGCTCATGTCCCATGGTCATATGCCCTTTTAGGATAATGTTAGTTTGAGAGGATGGGCGAATTCAAGGGATCCATTTATTATAGAACATCTTATATATCTTTTCTTCCCAAATCTGAGTGTCTTGGGTCAATTTCCAAACTCAGCCTGTATCTCAATAGTCCCTAACTCCTACCATTTTAGCTGCCAGTTATATCATATATTTGGGCCTCCTTGGGTGTCAAAGCATCCTGCACTGACATCTCAGTTTGACATTAGCATTCTGATGTATTGCTTCAGTATTATAGAATATATTAAAATAATAGTTCTTAAGCCTTATAACCCATCTGGGCAAATGGCCTTCCAAATTCTTAATCTGTAGCCAATTGAGTGAGGAATGTTCAGTGACAATGGTTAAATGGGTGCTATATAGTTAGGGCCAGAAATTTTTGACCGCCAACAAAAAAGCCAGGCACTCTCACTCAATAATGCTGTAGTTCCGTTTGCCTTGCTCTGGGTCTTTGTATAGTAAGCTAAGGGATGATTGACCTGATTTTCATTGTGTTGATCTAGGATGGACCCAATGGTGACATCACTGGCACCCGTGAATAGGAGGAAGTGCTGATCAAAATATGGATAAACTAAAATAGGATTATTAAAAGAGATTTCCAGAGCGCATTAAACGCCTGTTCTTGTTCAGGCCGCCACCCAAAGGGCACATTCTTTTGTTGAAGATAGAATAGGAGCTCAGATAGCTGACAAACCTTGGTATGAACTGAAAATAGTAGCCCACCATGCCTAGGAATACTTGAATATCTTTAAGGTTTTAAGGGCGAAATATCTTATTAATGGTGGCAACTTTATCTAAGATGGGCATAATACCATCTTTTTGAAATCTTATGTCTTAGGAATTCCATTTCTGATTGGAAGAAAGAGAACTTTGAAGGTTTGAGTTTTATTAAATCCTTTCTAAGATGATTAAAGATTTCCTTGAGGTGTTCCACATGGATGTTGGTTTGCAAAAAGATAGTAATATTTTCAAGGTACATGAGGACAAAGGATAGCTAAAGTACCCTAGAATTCTGCCCATGGCGCGTTGAAAGGTGGCCACCGCGTTGAAAAGGCCCTGGGGAATTCTAATGGGTTTAATTATACCTTCATAAGTTATAAGCGCACACTTGACTTAATCTTTAGGGGCGAGCTCAACTTGCCAATATTTACTAGCAAAATCTATAGTGTAAAAGTATTGTGACTCAGCAAGC